>ML822662.1:55566-71434 GCA_009831015.1 Picea engelmannii | reverse complement strand
CTGAGGAATAGATCCATTTTAGAGTATCTCATTAAATGGAGGAAACTACCGGCTAAAGATTCCACTTGGGAAGATGAGTCTTTTATACAGAAGCATCTAGAGTTACTCAAGCGTTGCAGACAACACTTGTCTCAAGGGGAGGGGAATGTTCAGCCCTAAATAGTGGCTCATTACCCCTTAATTGGGGCATATTATATTAGTAATGTTATTTTATTTATGTCAGCTTTAGGCCATTAGTTGTAATTATACCTCCTAGTATCCTATATATACCAAGTAGACATTTTCATTTTGAATCATCTTGTAATTGTACATTTATGTGGGCATAAGGAGGTTTCCCCCTCGAAGAGGCTTATTATCTAAATTTATCTCTTTTTCAAGGCGTTGAGTACTTATTATGAAGTTTTTCTATGCTATATTGATATTTGGCTCTTAACACAGAATTCCGTAATCTACAAATTAGCAAACAAATTCCCCTTTATCTCGTTTTTAGCACTTTTCCTTGATCGATGAACTTAGAAAAATTAATTCCATGGAATAATTTGAAATAAAAGAATATATACTATGAAAAGTCTAATGGAACTATCATATGAACAAGAGGACATTAAAATTCAAATTCATCATTGTTATATTTGTGGTGAAGCTAACATTACAAAAGCTTTACTTAAACATCCCAAAATTGATTTTCTTGTAACTTTTCGACTAAATAACAAGAAAGAGAAAGTAAAGGGGAAAAACAAACGGGAATTTGGTTAAGTATATAAGAGGGAAAGGAAAGGATAATATATTAAAATATGTGTATCACGGAAGACTTTTGAGTGCAAACTGTGTATCACGGAAGAGGGTATGATGTGGGTGTCCAACAATGAATTTGTATATCGCGGAAGTTTAGGTGTTGTTTGCAGGTCACAGAACAATGGAAGTGCAATGTAGAGCATGGCTGCCCGAAAAACCACAATATGAAAAGTTGCTAGGTATGGAATATAAATCGATTGGTCGGAGTCGGGATATAAAAGAATGAGTGCAAATGTGAACCCGTGAGCCTGCCAAACCGCACAAGTAGAATTTTTTGGAAAAACGGCTAAATAACCATAAAGAGAAAGTAAAGGGGAAAAAAAAATGGGAATTTGGTTAAGTATAGAAGAGGGAAAGGAAGGGCTAATATATTAAAATTTGTAATAGATATTCCATTTCCTGGAAAGATCTTTTCTGTGTGTTTCTAGATCTTCCATCATTAAACTTTAGTTATTGCATACTTGAAAGAAGTGCAAAGGTGGTGGGCATGAGAAACAACGATATGGAAATTGGATATTTCCTGAACCGACCAACCCAATGATCGGCGAAATAGATTCAGACAAATGACAAAGTATGGAAAGCGGATGAACATGATTCAAAATGGGGTGACAATAGTTCGACATATATATGTAACTTATATAAATATATATATATATATATATATATTAACATGTATGTTAACATATATTAACAATGTGTTAATATATGTTATATATATTAATAATATATGTTAATATATCTATGTAACTATATAACTTATGCTCAACCCGTTATAATGTTATGAAAGTTAAAGGTTAATATCAGCTTAGTTTGGGACTATAAATTCAAAATAAGTCAAGAGTGATTTGGCTAGAAAGTGATCAGGTCAGAACTAATCATGTACAATGATTACAGTGGGAGAACAAGAAGATCCAGGAATCCGGGAAGAATCGTAGACGTGAGGACCTGACGGTCAAATTGTAGCTCTCGAAACTTTTGAGGGAAAATTGTCCAACGGGACAGAGGGTATGATGTGAGAGTTTGTTTGTAAATTTGTATATCGCGGAAGTTTGGGTGTTCTTTGGAGGTCACGGAACAATGGAAGTGCAATCTAGAATGTTCCTGCCTAGGAATCCATGATCGAAAATGTGTCTAGGTATGGAATGGGGAAGCGGTCGGTTAGAGTCGCGATATAAAATCACGAGTGCAAATGTGAAGGCATGAGTTCTCCAACCCGCACAACTAGATATTTTTAGTTGTCTAGAAATAAGAATCATGATCTTGCTACAACATTATGACTTGGTATTGCTATGTTCTATTTGCATTACCAATAGAATTGAACGTTGGTTTGAAATAGTCTAAAATTCATTTTTTGTTTCCATAAAATCCTGATGGATCGACATAGTGCATTGTCATATAATTGTTAGATGATCCATTTTAGAACATATAATGGACCGAGTTATTTGGGCCAAAACATTGAACATATATTCCATAAACACACGCATAGGATCTGCAACATGCAGGAGCCATCAAGGTTCTCTCCAACATGCATACAAAACTGATTACCATGCATTCGTTTTAGGAAATCCTTGCAGTCTTCTCCTCGATGGATAATCTTGTGGTAAAATTGATAGTTCTCAAAAGCTTCCCATGAGGAAGAAGATGAAAAACGTCACAGGGAAAATGAAATAGCCCTTAACTAAAAGTTAAGACACACCAAGAAATCTCCTCTCCACAGTCGAAAACTTTAGGGACACAAGTTGCACGTGCAATTCCAGAGACCCAAATTAGTCCATTCTGGGTGGAAGGAGATGACTAGTAGGGATATTCCTTGCACCAGTGGGAGTTTTGGTCCTACTTCTCGAAGATGTTGATTGTATATCCAGAGAATAGGATAGTGGTCCCACACTTAAATAGTTTTTTGGCTTGAAATATATCTGTGGGAGCATCAATAGATCATGTCCTTACAGTAAAAGACTTCCTCCCATAAGAGACTAATTTGAACCTCTGGAATTCCTACTTTCGAGTTGCAAAGCATCTATTGTGTTCAACGTCGATTTATTTTCTGAAACTCCTACTTTTGGTGTTGTCAGGACTGCCATTGCCGATTCGGGAAGTACTTCTCGTTATGGTTGATTTCAAATTTTGGAATTACTAAGACAACTAAGAGGGGGGGGTGAATCAGTTGTTACTGGGCTTAAACAATTTTATGCCTATTAATATATTATTAACCTTCCCCAAGTGATCATCAAGATTATGCAAGACATGAACAAAATAAATAACAAACATCAATCACACATATGATATAAACAGAGATATATATTCACGAGGAAACCCATAAAGGGAGAAAACTTCTTCTTCTTGGAAAGATAGGCAGTCTTTTAAGTTCTGTACATCATCAATCTTTGAGCACCAACTCAAAATGAGGCTACAACCTCTTCTTTAACAAGTTGCAACTTGTTGAGAGAACCAACCCTATGGTTTATCTAGCACCCACTAGAAGGAAGCACCAACTCCTTGAGTGTTCCAGCACCAACTAGATGGAAGCACCAACTTCCAGTCACACAGGCACCAACCTGTATAAGAGAGAACAATGGTTCTCCCTTGCACCACCCTACCACCCTGGTTTTTCTGGATGCAACCAGATGAAAGCTACAACTCCCTGTGTTCAAGCACCCACTTGAAACTCTGAGGACAACAGTCCTCTCTAGCACCACCCTACCACCCCTTTTTCTAAAAACTTGCTTGAATAATACTTTACAACAATACAGACATTTCAATGTTTACCAGTTCTTCTTTGTTCTACAATTATGGTCTGGTTCTGTCTGTTCATGCTCGGCTCCACTTGTTTTTTCTTTCCATATGCTCTCCTCTATTATTCTCATGCTCTTAGGTTCTCATACAGTCTATTGTTTTCACCATTTCTACTCTGTCCAGCTTGTGTTCTTCATCTCTGCATCTTTCACACTATGTTCATGCTCTCTACATGATTACATATATTTCAACTTATTTTACCGAGAAACAACAAAAATCATCTGTCTTGGAATATTTATTTTCTTCATTCTCTCATCATCCGTTACACTCTACATCTCCAATGCTCAATATCAGGAATCTCATAATGCTCAAGAGCCATGATTCCAATGCCCTAGAACAATGATTCAACCGTTCAGGAAAAATGATTCAGTTAGTGTAACTGAATCATAATTGATCAAGAAATCACAAGATGAAACAAAAACCCTTCGATCAAAATTGATTTGATCAACGTCGTTGGATTATACTCCGAGGTGGAGTCTGGAAGACTTAGTTCCTTCCCCTATATTCCACTGATGTGACCATGTGCGATGCTATCATGTGACCACGTGATTATGGGCACGACCAAAGGTGGTTTGAGGGAAACCCACTTTTTTCCTCGCAATTCACTACGAGGCTCCATGTGTCCTTTCTCTAAAATCATGGTTTCGATTGCAGCCCACCTTCAATTTTTAAAGTTCATGCACCTTCAATCCTTGCAATGCGACAGGACCATCGATCTCACGATATTGATAGTGCTCCTGAATGGATGGATCAAATCGGATGGTTTATTTCATGGAAACAAATCAATGGTCAGATTTGATCCTTACTCTCATCCTTTCATTGTTCAATCCGATGGCTAGGACTTAATTAAACATTGATATGGATAGTTGTTGGAACTTCTCCCTTTGGAACTTTAGGATTTCAAATTTTCAAACTTACACTATCCTTCCACTGTACTATGATCAACGATTGAGAATACACCCAACGTGATCTTTCAGATCAGATGACTTGTGCCCTTGCTGACATGGTATACCACATGTCCTTTCTGAGGTGGTTTGTTGACATGGGTGAGACGTGTAGGAAGTGTAGTGGAGTGTGGAGGAAGAGTGTGGTAGTGGAGTGTGATGTGTAGCGGGTAGTGGAGTGTGATGTCAGAGAGCAGAGGTGGTATGTATGAGTGTTTAGGTGGTTTACTTAGAGGGGGTGTTAGGCAGTAAGTGGTAATGAGTGAGGGGGGTCCAATTTTACAGGAAGGTGACACGTATGAGGTTCCCACATGGAAAATACCACCAACTCAGACACCCCCCCATGGTTAAAGGCAAAAAGGTTGGGGGGGGAGGGGGGGGTACGATTTTCCCTCTCAACTGTAGATCTGAGTGCCTGATTATTGGTCGTTGATATTAGCACACCCTTCTTATAAATTATCATGTCCTTCCAATTTAGAATGATCTAACGACTGAAATTTTCTTCGGATGATCCGACGGTCGAGGATTTATTTCGGCTCTCCGAACATCGGGGATTTAAAATCTCAAATTGACATGCTAGGTCAGACGACCCAGATTCACTTCAGATGATCTGACACTTGAGATATTCTTCGGACGATCTGATGACTGATATTTACTTCATATGATCCGACGACTGAGATTTTTTTTCGCCTCTCCGGATCTTCAGACTTCAGGGATTTCAAATATCAAACTGAAACTCTTCGAAGTGATTTCTCTGGAGCGTAAGCTCCTCACATCTTTAGAGCTGAAACAAATGTTGTTCATTGATCAATATATTAGATCAATGACTCGATCTATCTATGATGCATCTTTTCATTGGATTAAATCCAACGAATCTCCATATTTTCTTATTCTATCCTTCCATTTATTTCGATCTGACGACTGACAGATATTCAGGTGATTGAGATCTCAGATCTCAGCCTTTTTTTATCCTGTCCTTCCACTTAAATCAATCCGGCAGGTGACGAAAATTTGGATGATCTAATTCTCAATCATTTTTCACTCCTTATCCTATCCTTCCATTAATTCAATCTGATGGTTGTTGGTCCTCTGGATCAATGATCCAAAGACCATTGTCACTCTTCCTTTTGAGATTCTGATCTCTTTGACTTAGAAGGTTTTCTAAGTGTTCACGAGTCTCAAACTTTTCTCCTCCTGTGAGTCCGTCTCTTGGACCTCGTTTGTACTTCTGGAAACTGCTGTCTCTTATGAGATTTCTCGTCTTTTGTGCTCTCTAGGTTTGGTTCGTTGATGTTATTTCCATCAATGACAAGCACATTCTTCCTGTAAAAATGCCAACAATCTCCCCCTTTGGAATTGATGGAAACCCTGAAAGGTTGCACTATTCATCTTATACCTCCAACTGTAGCATCCAGACCACACCTTTTCTCCCCCTTTGACATCAATGTTAAAGAAAACATGCTCCCCCTGATCAGATATACTAGGAGCAATCTCCCCATGATCAGATAGACTATTTTAGCTAGATAATGGGGTCACGCCCAAGTTCTATCATAGATACTCAAACTAAGCCTTTGCAAGCGGTTTAGTGAAGATATCAACAATCTGATATTTGGATGGAATATAATGCAAAGAAACAACAGTGTTGGTCACCTATTCCCTCAAGAATTGATACTTGATGGGTATATGCTTGGTCTTGGAGTGAAATACATGATTCTTTGACACACTAATTTCACTAGTATTATCACAATGAATTGGGATCGGTGCAGTATATTTTACCTCCAAGTCTCTAAGTGTCTAAATCACTCACAATACTTGGGTACAACAAGTGGCAGTTGCAATGTATTCAACTTTTGTAGTTGATAAGGAAATGGAACTTTGCTTCTTTCTCAACCATGATACAAGGGAATCTCTGAATAAGAAAGAACCTCCACTCGTTCTTTTCCTTTCATCTATGCAGTTAGCCAAATCAACATCTGAATACATTGATAGTTGAAAATTTTGATTCCTAGGATACCATAGGCCATAGTTCATCGTTCCTTTCAGATATTTGATTATTCTTTTGACATCTATCAAATAAGTATGTTTAGGTGCAGACTGATACCTTCCTACCATTCCAACAGCATGTATTATGTCTGGATGAGATGATGTGATGTAAAATAGGCTACCTATCATAGACCCATATGAACTCTGATCAACATTAGGTGAGTCATCATCTTTGCTTAGCTTGCATCCAATGACCATAGGTGTGCTCATAGGTGTAGATATTTCTCTTGAGAAATAAATATTCCTTCAGACCTCTGAGTAATTTGCAGACCAAGAAAAAATGACAGTTCCCCTATCATAGACATTTCAAATTCAAACTGCATGGAAAAAGCAAACCATTGTACCAATGAAGCATTATTACTTCCGAAGATGATGCCATATACATAGAACAACACAATGAGAAAATCATTATCCTTTGTTTTGATATATAGATTGATGTCAACTATTCCTCTCTTGAACCCTTTGTCTTGTAGATACTTATCCAGTCTATAGTACCAGGCACAACGAGCTTGTTTCAACCCATATAAGGATTTCTTCAGCTTGCAGAAAAAGTCAGGGTTATCTGACAGTTGGAAACCTTCTGGTTGTTTCATATAGACTTCTTCTTTTAGATCTCCATTTATAAAATATGACTTGACATCTAATTGATAGACTTTAAACTTCTTATGACAAGCATAGGCAAGAAACATTCTAATATCTTCTAATCTTGCTACGGGCACAAATGTTTCATCAAAATTCAGTCCTTCTATTTGAGCATACCATTTGCAGACGAATTTAGCCTTATTTCTTACAATATTTCCTTTCTCATTCATTTTATTATAAACACCCATTTGGAGCCAATTGCATTCTTATTTGCAGGTCTAAAAACAAGCTCCCAAGTATTGTTCTTCTCAATCTGATCTAGTTCCTCATTCATTGAGTTTAACCAATTTACATATTTACTGGCTTCATTAAAGTTCTTGGGTTCCACCATGGATATTAAGGCTATATGTGATTGCTCGGTGTCCTTGATTATCCTTCTCCTGGTTTGTACACCTTTGTCTTTTTCACCAATTATCTGACTTGCAAGATGATTCTTTTGAGTAATTATAGAGGAAGGATTTGATGTTGTTTGTTGATTTGAGTCTTCCTGAGTATTTTTATCTTCATCTGACTCCGAGTATTCTCTTTCTTATTCTTGGACCCGTTGATCTTCAATTTCAACTATATCCTATGTTGTTGATTCAACATTGCTTACATCTCGTACAAGGATTTCTTCATCAAAATTATGTCAATACAATCAACCAATTTATGCAATCTATTATTATATCATATGTATCCTTTATTGTTTGTAGCATACCCTAAGAAGATACCTTCATCAACCCTGTCATCATATTTTAAAAGGTTTTAATTATTATTCTTTATGTAGCACTTACTCCCAAAGACTTTGAAGTGTTTGATTGAAGCAGGTCTTCCATACCACAATTCATAAGGTGTCTTGTCACTGTGTGGTCTGAGGTAGGCTTTGAAAAGAACATGGACTGTTGTGTGTATTTCTTCTACCTAGTAGGTTTGACCAATGTTATTCTCATTCATCATTGACCTAGCCATTTGTTGAACTGTTCTGTTTTTCCTCTCAACTTCTCCATTTTGTTGTGGAGTTCCTATAATTGTGTATTCTCTCTTGATCCCATGTTTATCACAGAATTCCTTGAAATCAATTGATATAAATTATCCTCCTATGTTTTATCTTACTATCTTTAACCTATTACCTATTTGATTCTCAGTTAAAGACTTAATTAATATTTTAAATTTCTCAAATGATTCATCTTTTTCTTTGAGAAAAGAAACCCAAGTGAGTCTGGAGTAATCATCAATGATCAGTATGAAGTAGTTTTCCTTCCCTGTGCCTTCCTGTATTGATGATCCACATAAATCCATATGAACTAATTGGAGTGGTTTCATTGTTGAAGTAGAGCTCTTGGATTTAAACTGTGTCATGGTTAGCTTTCCTACTTGGCAAGGTTTACACACAAAATCTTGTGGCTTTGATATTCTTGGGAGATATTTTACTGCCTCAAGATTTTTGAGCTTGATTAAGTGGTCAAAGTTTATATGTCCAAGTCTCTTATGCCATAATAATCTTTCATCATGTTTTCTTAGATGACACTCTTCTCTATCTTCTTTCAGCACATGTACATTATTCTTTGTCCGTATGCCTTTAGCCACCACTTGTCTTGAGTTTAAAGAATTTATCTTACAATCTTTATCCTCTGTATCCTCTATCACACATTTGAATTACACTTAGAAAATTATGTTTCAGCCCATATACAAGCAGAACATCCTGGGATTTTCCTTTTCCATTACTTAAACTCACTATCCCTTTACCCTTGATTTTACCTAGTTCATCATTTCCAAAGGTCACATTTCATATTTTTCTTTTACTTATAGACATAAACTTATCCTTGTCTCCAGTCATGTGCTTGGAGCATCCATTGTATATATACCAGGGGTATTTTTGTTTTTGAGTTGAAAGTACTAGACCACATTTTACAGTATCTTTCTTTTTCCATGTGTTGGCATTACTAGCTAAGGGTTTTATCCTTGGATCTTCTTTGTAATTCTTCAGATGGAAGATTGCAGCGTTGTGGCCAAAGTTATGATAGTTATAGCATCCGAGCTCAATGTTCAATAGGTCAACATGATTGATGCAACTTTGTCTACTCATTGGTTGTTTAGTTCTATGTTGCAAAGATTGTTTATTTCTTGATCTCCTCAGTTGCATGTCTCTAAACTTAATTTGACAATTTGCAATCTTATGACCAAAATTAGAGAAGTAAAAACAATAACCATGGAAGAAATTTTGGTACCTAAAGGATGGCCTTATTCTTGGCATTTGTTGCTCCATCTTTTGATATCTTTGTTTTTTATCAGGGATCATCTTGTCTTTATTGGATTTTGGTTGCAAAGTACTCACATGGTCTGATTTTCTGCTGAATTCGAACTTGATCATCTTTACTAACTCTTTGATTTCTGGTTGTTTGTTGCTTGAACCACTTACATATCCTAAACCATTCTTCAACAAAGGATATCTTTATTTTCTTATAATGTCTTTTAGTTCTGCTGATATTTTATTGCTTCGAAGATTTTGGAGATACACTGCTTTAAACTTCTCCATCTCTTTTCTAGGTTTTACTACCTTTTCTTCCAAGGCTTCACATCTTTCCTTCTTTTCTGATAATTGTTGTTTCATAATGTCCTCTATTTTATTTGCCTCTTCTAATTCCACTTTTAGTAGGGAAAATTCTTCATCAGGGTTTTTACTGTCTTTCTCGAACTGTATCATCAATTGTTTTTTTTCTTTTTCTTCTTAAATCTTAGTCTAGCAACTTCTTATAGAGAACTGATCAGTTCTCCTTCCAAGTCAACCACAGCTTCTTCATCATCAACATCACGTATTGTGATTTTATTATCATAGTCTTCTCTGGCCATGAGCATAAATTCATTAACCTTATCTTCACAAGAAAAATCACTATCTGTGTCTCCTAAAGAGTCATCATTGTTTACACATAAACTTTTCTTCTTACCAAATCTCTTGGATTTGTACTTATCTTCACCTTCAGCGTTTTGGTCCTTCTTCTTGTGTGGACACTTAGATGAAAAGTTACCTATCTTTCCATAGTTAAAACATTTGAAGGGCAACTTGCCTGATCCTTTCTTTAGTCTTCTCACAATTTTTTCTTCAATTTCATTAGGCTCAGAATCCTCATTCTTATTTTCTTTAAATGATGCTTCTCTAGAGGTGGGTTTATCTTTACCTATTCTCATTTTATAAGCAGTCATATTTCCTAGGAGTTGGTCAATAGGAAGAGATTTTATATCATTAAGTTCTTCTATAGCAGAGACCTTTGGGTTGAGCCTATCTAGCAGAGATCTCAAAATTTTCTGAACTAAAGAGACATCCTCAATTTTTTCACCAAGTCCTTTCATTGCATTTACTAGTTCTTCAACTCTCGGAAAGTACTTCCCAACAGTTTCATCCTCTTTCATATTTATTTGTTCAAACTGAAATTTGTAGGTTTGAATCTTGGCATCCTTTACCTTCTCATTACCTTCATAACTGTTACTGTGTTTGTCCCACATTTCTTTAGTAGATTCTAAGTGCATAACTTTTAAAAATTCTTCTTATGCAAGCCCACTCAGAAGCATTCATAGCCTTAGCGTTGAATCTGAATTCTAGCTTGTCATCCTTATAAGCTAGTACAACTAGCTTTACATAACCAGTCTCTACCACATCCCAGACATCTGCACCTAAATCCATTATGTAGGTTCTCATCCTAACTTTCCAGAAGGCAAAGTTTGTTCCATTGAACAGGGGGGCCTTATTAGTTGAGGTTCCTTCATGGCTAATCATGTTTAATCTCTAGGATCTACCCTTAGATAAAAGGAAGTGACTCTAATACCAATTCTTAGAATTACTAAGACAACTGAGAGGGGGTGGTGAATTAGTTGTTACTATTCTTTAAAAATTTTATGCCTATTAATATATTATTAACCTTCTCCAAGTGATCATCAATATTATGAAAGATATGAACAACAAAAATAACAAACATCAATCACACATATGATATACACAAAGACATATATTCACAAGGAAACCCATAAAGGGAGAAAACCTCTTCTTCTTGGAAAGATATGCAATCTTTTAAGTTTTGTACATCATCAATCTTTGAGAACCAACTCAAAATGAGGCTACCAACTCTTCTTTAACAAGATGCAACTTGTTGAGAGCACCAAACCTTTGGTTTCTCTCACACCCACTAGAAGGAAGCACCAACTCCCTGAGTGTTCTAGAACCAACTGGATGGAAGCACCAACTTCCAGTCACACAAGAACCAACCTGTATAACAAAGAACAATGGTTCTCCCTTACACCACCTTACCACCCTGGTTTTTCTGGCTACAACCAAATGGAATCTACAAATCCCTATGTTCAAGAACCCACTTGAAACTCTGAGGACAATAGTCATACCTAGCACCACCCTAACACCCTGTTTTCTAAAACTTTGCTTGAATAATACTTTACAACAATACACACATTTCAACATTTACTAGTTCCTTTTTGTTCTACAATTCTGGTCCGATTCTGTCTATTCATGCTCGACTCCACTTGTTTCTTCTTTCCATCTACTCTTCCTATGTTCTTATCATGCTCTTAGATTGTCGTATAGTCTATTGTTTTCACCATTTTTTCTCTGTCTAGCTTGTGTTCTTGATTTCTACATCTTTCACACCTTGTTAATACTCTCTACATGATTACATATAGTTCAAATTGTTTTACCGAGAAACAACAACAATCCTCTGTCTCAACATATTTCTTTTATTCATGATCTCATCATTCGTTACACTCTACATCTCCAACACTCAATATTGAGAATCTCAGAACGCTCAAGAGCCATGATTCCAATGGCCCAGAACAATGATTCAACTTCTCAGGAACAATGATTCAGTTAGTGTAACTGAATCGTAACTGATCAAGAAATCACATGATGAAAAAACAACTCTTCGATCAGATTTGGTTTGATCAACACCGTTGGATTATACTTTGAGGTGGATCCTAGCAAAGTTATCTCCTTCCCCTATCTTCTATTGATGTGACCATGGATGATGCTTTCATGTGACCATGCAATTGTGGGCGTGACCAAAGGTGGTTTGAGGGAAACCCACTTTTCACCCCACAATTCACTACAAGACTCCACGCGTCCTTTCTCCAAAACTGTGCTTTCGATTGTGGCCCACCTTCAATTTTTAAAGTTCACGCACCTTCAATCCCCACAATGCGACAGGACCATCAATCTCATGATATTAAAGGTGCTCTTGAATGGGTGGATCAAATTAGACAGTTTATTTCATAGAAACAAATCAATGGTCAATTTTGATCCTTACACTCATCCTTTAATTGTTCAATATGATGTCTAGGACTTAATCAAACATTGATATGGATGGTTGTTGAAACTTCTCCCTTCGGAACTTCAAGATTTCAACTTTTCAAACTTACACTATCCTTCCACTGTACTATGATAAATGGTTGAGAATACACCCGAAGTGATCTTTCAGATCGGATGACTCGTATCCTTGCTGACCTAGTCTGCCACAAGTCCTTGTTGAGGTGGTCTGCTAATGTGGTTGAGATGTGCAGGCAGTGTAGTGGAATGTGGAGGTATAACTTGGTAGTGGAGTGTGACGTCGAAGCGCGAAGGTGGTATGTATGAGTGGTTTGGTGGTTTAGTTGGAGGGGGTGTTAGGCGGTAAGTGATAATGAGCAAGGGGGGTCCGAGTTGACAGAAAGGTGACACGTATGAGGGTCCCACATGGAAAATACCACCAACTCGAGCCCCCCCCATGGTTAAAGTAAGAAAGGTAAGGGGGTCCGATATTCCCTGTTGACCATAGATGAGTGCTCGATTATCGATCGCTAATATTATCACACCCTTCTTCTAACTTATCTTGTCCTTCCACTTGAGAATGATCTGACGACTAAAATTTTCTTGGGATGATCCTACAGTCGAGGATTTATTTCACTCTCTAGCTCTCCGGACTTCAGGGATTTCAAATCTCAAACTGACGATCTAGATCAGATGGCCTAGATTCACTTTGGATGATCTGATGCTTGAGATATTCTTTAGACGATCTGACAATTGATATTTACTTCGGATGATCCGATGACTAAGATTTTGTTTTGTCTCTCCAGCTGATATGAAAATAGGGGTCTGACTTGTTTTTCTATGCAAGCACCCTCTACTCCATTAAAATAAACTTCAGGACCTTGCTCAATGTCGTAGTTGTGAAAGAGAAAGTATGTGTCAAGTTTATGCATCTTTTAGGTGTTTATGTGTGAGGTTCTTGAAAGGTTAAATATGTGGTTTAAATAAATACACAACAAACATAACTTGCAACAAATAAACCAGCAAACTCACAACAATAACAAGATGATAAAGGAGTTCACCCCCAACTAGGCTACATCTCCTTGAGCCTCCATCAATGGACTAGGCTCTCTAGGATTAGTTTGTCAAAGATTATTTTACAAGATTCTGCTCAACTCCAATGGATTTACTAACTGTACCATTGGGTTCTGAATACATAAAAACCCCAAAAAATGACTATTAGATTTCTGAAAACGGACCATGGCTCATCCGAGCATGACCTCTTCTACATGTGGCCTTGAGCTTCCCTGAGCTTCCTTGTGGAAAAAAACACCTGTAAAAGTCCTCAAATTCCTTTGAAACCTATCCCAATGTGTTCAGAGCATAACAATTATTCAAAAATGACTATCTAGTCATAGAAAATAGACTTGGGGTCATCTGAGCATGGCCTCATTCAATGGTGGCCCTAAGCTCCCTCGAGCTCCTGAAACTTCAAGGTAGAAAAAATTGCAAAATAAGTCTCCAAAAGGATTTGAAAATAGTTCCAATGGATTCAAAATATCCAAAAACCCCTCGCTAGGATTTTTCGGCACCTCATTTGACCAAAAGATGAAGAAGTTAGGCCTCCTGCCATTTTCCTCCTTCAAGCTTGTTGTCTCTGGTTCACCAATTCGCACCTCCTGTGCGAGTAACCTGGCTTCCGGTCATTTCCCATGCCTAAACCTAGCACCCGTGTGCATTCTGAAATTGGTGCCAAAATTTTTCACCGTTAGCGGATCTTGGGCCCCCAAAGATGGAGGTGTTGGGCGCATGGGGGCATGTGGTCAAGTCTTAACGCGCAAAAAGGGGCTCGTTCCAAGATTGGATGAGGGTGTGACAAGTGTCAAGTGATGGGAGCAATCCATTTTATGGTTTAAATAACTGCATGCAAATATGTGGGGCATGGTCATATGGGGGGTAGAGCATATACCCGAGGACTGGGGCTAATCCCCAGCCCGAACCCCACTCCAAAATGCCACATACACAAACTTAAATATATATTTGAACATATATATATTAAGTACCACCGTGTGGGATAGTGGTATCCCACACATTGCCAAAGCATTGACCATGCAGGATGTCTCAGGGTCGAGTCTTGCGGACTCCAACATAACTTTTAACATACCAAAACCTAGGTGCCATGTGGCAGCCCATGTCTAGGTCATGTGGCACCACTCCATTGGCCAACAAAATGCCACATGTCTCAAATCTATTCGTCCACGTGTCTCACATTCATTCACCCACGTGTCTGCCCAAACTGACAACTCAACACTAACACATCATCACTTTCCATGTCATCTACCATGTGTGAGTCATACCCTACCATGTCATCATGTACGTACTGTACAGTCAACAACTTTGTTTTTGCTTGTTTGGAAAATCGAAAAGATCGCAATATCTCACTCATCTGATGTCCATCTGACCCCGTTCGAAGTGCATTGGGTTCGTGACGACGAGGGATACGTAACTGTTTGTTTTGAGGTGATTCTGAACACTTTCATTTTTGGGCTAAATTTTGACCCCTGGTCTAGATTCTGATCACGCCTTCCCACTGAAATGATTTTGGACCCACAAAAGTTGATGATTATTTGCTTGAGCTTCAATACTCTTCTACTTCCAAGTTCTATCAACTGATTCTACTTGAAAAGTCTTTTTGGCAATCACCTAGGTACCTTGACATGCCTTGCACTGCAACTGGCTATGTCCCTCAACCACTGTTCTTTGGCTGCTACTGACCCACTATTCTCTTTGTGCTTGGAAGACTGACAACCTTCCCACTGAGAATCAATTCCCTCTTGTGAACTCTTTGGTGTCAACACAATTTACTCTACAATGGCTGCAAAAACTTTCCTGCGACATCTTGTCACAAACCAAGAAAACCATCAATATTGAAAACAACTTTATACAAGACTGAAAATGATGCCAACAAAGTTTTGTTTTTTGTGCTTCAAGAAAACAGTCGCATTTTGTACTTCATCAAAGCACATAGCATTTTCTTGCATCTTGGTGTACTCAAAATCGACTTACAAGCCGACAAACACCATCTACTAAACATAAGTTGAAAAAAATGATCGACACAACATAGTCATCAAGACAACATTGAAACAAGTCGAGACTCATTTGAAACATATCGACATTCCAAAAGTCAACATTCATGACACACAATCATGAGTCATTCATAATGAACTATCACTAAGTTCATTGTTTACACACACACAAAAACACATGCATGTGCACAACTCTTCAAATCTCCTTCAAGTACAAACATAAGTACATAAACCCAAAAACATGTGGGTACATAAGAGCTGAAACTGAAAAAGATATATGGATGGAATAAGTGAGTATCATACCCATC
>ML822662.1:0-31731 GCA_009831015.1 Picea engelmannii | reverse complement strand
TTCAAGCTCCAAAACGACACACCAGGAAACAAAAAAAATAAGTTATGCAGAGATAGTCAAAGTTTCCAACGGAAGAGAAGAAGACAATAAGACAAGAATATCCACAATGAAGATCATAGAGACACTCCTCCACCAAGAAGATTCATATTTCATAATCAACGACAGTTAGAAACAAGATGGCCTCAAGAAGAAGAAGGGTTCAAAAGAGTAACTTATCCTCGAATATCCACAACTCCTAGGTATCAAACTATCTTTCTCGATTTATGTTATTCATGTAATAATTTTGGATATAAGGCTGTAAATTGCAGATAAAATAACAGGAACATAAACAATTATGAAAGTTATACATAGAATTATTATTCAAGAAGGCCTAGTGACACACATAACAGAAGCTACAACAGGTTTGAATCCTTGAGTACTGAAATGGAATGTTACAAGTGAAACAAATTTGGACACATGGCCAAATATTGTAGAATGATAGCCCCTCCAAGAGAACCACAACAAAATAATAACAGTCACAAATAGGAAACACAAATAATATGGGTAAGAAATCATAATTAGTACAACAATGAAGAATGTACTCTCGCTTTACAAGCTCAACAAAAGAAACATTGTTGGTATGTTGACAGTGGTTGCTCAAATCATATGATAGGTGATAAGAATAAGTTTCTGACATTGATAAGGAAAGAGATGGATCAATATCATTTGGGAATGAAAAATCAGCCAGGATTATAGGAAGAGGCATAGTTAAGATTGGAAACAAGGAAGCCAAGGTAGAGAATTTTATACTAGTGGAAGACATGAAACATAATATTCTGAGCATAAGTCAAATGTGTGATCAAGGGAAAAAACTTGTGTTTGACTCATATAAATGTGAAATAAGAAAAGTAGGTTTGGGAAAGTTAGTAGCTATAGCTACAAGAAATCCAAGCAACATATATGTGTTAAATGAAATTGGAAAAGAAAAGTGTTTCTTAGGTAAGGAAGATGAGGTTTGGTTATGGCACAGAAGGATGGGTCACATAAAATTCGATAATATTTTCAAGGTTGGAAAAAAGGAAGCAGTGAGAGAGATTCCCTAGATTTCAAAACTAGCAAATATCTTATGCAAGCATTGTCTACAAGGAAAGAAAACCAATACCAAGTTCAAAACAAAGGATCACTCCTCAACAAAGCCTTTTTAACTTGTGCATATTGATCTAGTTGGAACAACAAGAACAAAAGGGTTAAAAGGTGAGAAATATTTTATGCTATTGGTTGATGATTATACAAGAATGACTGTAGTGTGTTTTCTCAGGAAGAAGTCAGAAGCATTTGAAAACTTCAATATATACAAGGAAATGGTTGAGAATGAAATAGATTCAAAGATCAAGTGTTTACTATCTAAAAATGGTGTGGAATTTACATCAAAATACTTTATGGGATTCTATGGTGAAAGAGACAGTTTTCGACAGCCAGGACACCTCAACAAAATGGAGTTGTTGAAAGAAAGAACATGATAGTACAAGAAATGGCCAGAACAATGTTGATGGATTCCAAGTTAACAGATGTATTTTGGGCACAGGCAATGCATATAGAAATTAGTATTTAAAACAGAGTAATGCTCAGAAAAAATAGTGATAAAAATCCTTATGAGCTGTGGAAAGGAGGACCAACCAATGTGTATCATTTCAAAGTTTTTGGAAGAAAATGCTAATAAAAAAAGAAGACAACAGAATGGGAAAGTTTGATTCTTGATTTGATAAAGGAATACTAGTTCAATAATCAAGTTCAAGAAAATCATACAAGTGTTTCAATCCAAGTCTCAACAAGTTAGTGGAAAGTATCAATGTGACCATTGATGAGAGGTGGATGAAAAATAAGGGAAGAAAACAAAGACTCATTGGAACAAGTTTCTGAAGAAGAAGCAGAAGAGGAAGAAAAATAAGGACAATCATAAGTGGAAAAACAATATCTACATGCACCTCCAAATACCCCTAGCAGACAAGTACAGAAGAATTATCCATTAGGTTAGATTATAGGGAATAAGGATGCAGGAGTTGAAACCATAAAAATAATTCTCTCACTAGAACAACAACACCTAGCATTATTATCTACAATTGAGCCAAATAGCTTTGAAGAAACCAGAAGGGATGAACTCTAGAGTAAGGAAATGGTTGAAGAACTAGATAATATAGAAAAGAATGACACTTGGGAAGTGGTTCCAAGGCGAAGGAACAATAATTTGATTGTTACAAAGTGGGTCTTCATAAACAAATTGAACGAAGATGGACAGGTTACCAGGAACAAAGCAAGATTGGTATGTAAAGGATATGGTCAAATTGAAGGTATTGATTTTGAAGAGATACATTCCCCAGTTGCCAGAATGGAAGCAATCAAATTGATTCTAGATTATGCATTCTCCAATAATATTAAAGTGTATTAGATGGATGTGAAATCATCCTTCCTTAATGGAGAGACAGAAGAAGAGGTCACATGGAGAAACCAGAAGGATTTCAATTGTTAGATAATGAAAATTATGTTTGCAGGTTGAAGAAGGCCTTGTATGGTCTCAAATAGGCTCCCAGAGCACGATATTCTAGACTAAATAAATACTTACAACAACAAGGATTCATAAAAGGAAATGAAGACAACAACCTCTACATCAAGGTAAATCAAGATAGTATTTTTTAATTGAAGTTTATGTTGACGATATTATCTTTGGTAGTGATGATGACATGATGAGCCAAAAATTTTCAAAGGATATGCAGAATGAGTTTGAGATGTCATTACTTGGAGAATTATCATTCTTCTTGGGTCTTCAGATATGCCAAAGAAGCCAAGGAATTTGTATCTCTCAAACTAAGTATATAAGAGAAATTCTAAAGAGGTTCGGAATGGAAGATTGCAAACCAGTCAATACTCCTATGCAAACTAGTTTCAAGATAAGTAAAGTTGATGATTCAAAGGCTACATATCAGAGGTAGTACATGCCAATGATTGGAAGTTTGTTTTATGTGACGGTTTTCAGACCAATTATGATGCAATTAGTTGGATAGGTAGCATGATTTCAAGAAGCACCAAAGGAATCACATGTTCTAGAAGGAAATATAGTATTTAGGTATATCAAGGGTACAAAAGAGTTTGTATTATGGTATCCAAAAGGAAAGGATATATCACTTATTTCTTACATGGATGAGATTGGGCAGGTTTCATTAATGATCAGAGAAGTACAAGTGGAGAAAAATTCTACTTAGGTGAGTGTTTGGTATCTTGGATAAGAAAGAAACAATCACCAGTATTATTGTTTGCATCTGAAGCAGATTATATTGTAGCAACAACATGTTGTACATAGGTTTTATGGATGAAACAAACATTGAAAGATATATAATTTGAGTATGGTGAGCCCATTCTAATATTTTGTGACAACAACAACACCATCAATATCTCAAAGAATCCAGTGATGCACTCCAAGTCGAAGCACATTCCGATCAAGTTTCACTCTCTGCGGGAATAGGCTGCAGAGAATAACATCAGAGTTGACTATGTGGGAACAAAAGAACTGGTTCTAGATATATTTACAAAACCACTTCCAAGTGAAGATTTTGAGTATTTTTGACAAAGACTTGGAGTAATTTATACTCCAAAATGAATGCTTTTGAATTATTATCTTATATGTATTAGATTTACATGAGGAAGTACCATCAAGAGAATAGGTCAGTTTGGGAGAGTTCAGTTCAGTGCAGTCTCAGGGAGAGATCAGTCAGGGGGATTAGACCCAGGGACTGTTCAATCAGGGGGAGAAACCCCAATGGGTTACATTTTCCATTGATGTCAAAGGGGGAGAGATTCTTCATATGCATGGAGAGAGAGTTAGATGTTTGGAGAGAGCACATAGACATGATTCTAGGGGGAGCATGAGCGATATGAATTCAGTATTTCATCAGAGTGTTTGCATCAATGTCAAAGGGGGATATTTTTGATTAATTGGGTTGGTTTTCATTGATGTCAACCCTTGAAGCAAGTCCGGTAGAAAATTTTGTTAGCCCTAGAAGTATGGTTAAGGGACCCAAGTTTGTTTGAGGTAGAAAGGAATGAATATCAATGAATATGCAGGTAATACTATTCTAGATGGTTAGTACATGTCATTCCATTTCTAGTGATATGTGGAATGTCACATAACTCCTCATAGTTAGAAATTTATGGCCTTGTGAATTTGGAGAACCCTCATGAGTTTACTATAAGCCCCTAGAAGGTCAAATAAGTCAAATTATTCTAGAAACACCTAGAAGAAGTTGACTAGTCAAGTGGGTGAAACTAGGATTTAATCTTGGGTTAAGTGGTTGCATTAAGAAATTAATTAAAAATAAATTAGTTGCAACTAGAAGTGGAGAACTTACTATTTGTGGATAAAATGGTTGTAAGTGCACAAGTGGTTAGAAGTGGTTATCCATAAAAGAGGGAAGTTGGGTTAAGTTGGTTAGAAGGTAACCCCTTGAGGACGCTACTTGAAGAGTATAAATAAGAGAGAAAGGGTCTCCTATTAGAACCTATTGAGCACATTGAATATATATTATTATGTAAGGTTTATTTCGGGTACTCATTGACACATCTGAAGTTATGCAATTATGAGGTAGCACGAAGGGTTGATGGTAAAATTTTTGGAATTGTACAAATACTAAAAACAAAGAAAAAAAAGACACGGGTTGCAATGGTGAAGGGTGCATACGTACGCAGACTGGCAATATAATAGGGCACGTACATTTGGGAAAATCCATGAAATATTGATTTTTTGATGGTACAATATTCTCAGAGTCTAAAAGGAAGCTCCCGGGAAGGTCTAAAGTGATCAAGTACAATAAATATATCTACATATTTAAAAGGTATATCATATTCTTATGTGTAATTGGATGTTGTTGACTCCATGAGATATGGTTATGGGAGTTTGATTTTTTTACATAGAGAGGTTGTTGGTTGTATGACACCTATGGTATGAGTTAGATATACATAAATACAACATTGGTATGTTGGTATTATTCATTGGTACATCTTGTTGGTTCAAGTGTTGAGACATAGCTAGTATTTATTGGTATATGGATGAGGGTTTTTGGTTGTGAAGTGGTTGTGAAGTTAATTGTGTTGTGTGAGGCTGCATATCAGTGAGTTTTTTATGTCTAGTCCATGTGAGGGTTATTACACTTGATCATGATTGTATACACATGTATGGCACATATATAGAGAGGCATAGATGCATTTGGTTAAAGGATATGTATGAAGATGTATGCATAGGGTAGAGTTACAGGTTGGAAACAGTAATAGGTTGCAATTTGATGTAATAGAGGAATCAAAGGGTCAGAGTTTAGAAAGGTGAAAACCCTAGTTCTCATAAGGTGTATGCAGGTTGCAGTATAGAAAGGCCACGTACATACACAGGCTACAATATAGACAGGGCACGTACATACATGAGTTGTAGCACAAACATGTCATGTACCTGTTAGTTTTTGTTGGTACAGGCAGGTTATAGGTATATGTTGATCATGGGCTATTGGTACAAGTTGGTTACAAGTTATTTTTATATATTGGTATAGGTTTGCAATGGCATATCTCACAGTGACAATGTGGTAGTGGTCTATTCATCTATTAGGAATTTAACTTCAGGGCGGTAAGACAGGGCAAGGATTGGTGGTTATAGCCACCTTTCGGTTGTAGCCGAATAACATAGTGGGTTGTATCCTCCTTCTGGTTGTAGCTAGAGAATTGGGGAGTTGTATATTCCCTTAGGTTGTAGCCTGAAAATAGGGGGTCAGAGCCTCCTTCCAGTTGCAGCTGGAAAACAAAGGAATTTGGTGCTTCCAATGAATGTAATTCTTAAATACATATAAGAAAAAACATTATGCGGTTTTATCCCACATTGGGTTCCCCCATAAAATATTGGTGTACTGTGTATGTGTGTGATTGCTCATTGTTCATGGTTTATTTATTCTACACATGATTGAATGATATTGGTAAATTGATCATAAAGACAAACAACACTTGTACACTATGGTTAAAAAGGATTAAAAATATATATTATTGATTCACACCCCCCTGCTCTCAGTAATCCAACATGCAACCCATCCCCCTTTCTTTAATTTCATAATTATTTCTCTAGACCCTTGATCCTTCACAAATATTTATCATTTGATCTACCTTTATGGTTTCCATGCACTTAATTACATATTGACATTTGATTCAACATTCCACCTTCCTGAATTCAATCCTCAAAATGATGTCAAAGTGTACTATTGTACTTTTATTTATTCCTCCTTTTGGCTTAAATTCATGCATGGGCTCATGTATTAAATATATTTTGACATTGGTGACAAGGAGGGGAATGTTGGAATTACTAAAAAAACTGAGGGGGGGTGAATAAGTTGTTATTGTGCTTAAACAATTTTATGCCTATTAATATATTATTAACCTTCTCCAAGTGATCATCAAGATTATGCAAGACATGAACAATAGAAATAACAAACATCAATCACACAAATGATATACACAGAGATAGATATTCATCAGGAAACCCATAAAGGGAGAAAACATCTTCTTCTTGGAAAGATAGGCAGTCTTATAAGTTTTGTACATCATCTTTCTTTGAGCACCAACTCAAAATGAAGCTACAACCTCTTCTTTAACAAGATGAAACTTGTTGAGAGTATCGACTCTCTAGTTTCTCTAGCACCCACTAGAAGGAAACACCAACTCCCTGAGTTTTCCAACACCAACTGGATGAAAGCACCAACTTCCAGTCACACAGGCACCAACTTGTATAACAAAGAACAATGGTTCTCCCTTGCACCACCCTATCACCTTGGTTTTTATGGATGCAACCATATGGAAGCTACAACTCCCCATGTTCAAGCACCCACTTGAAACTATGAGGACAACAATCCTCCCTAGCACCACCCTACCACCCTGAAAGATAAATCTTTGCTTGCTGAAATTTATTATAGTGATACAGTATTTATCAATGGCTTACCAGTCTCATGACTATTTTGCTAAACTGCTCTGCTCTCTCTGCATCAGTGTTTTCCTGCTCGCATCTTCTTGCGCTTAAGTTCTCGTACAGTCTTTTGTTTTCACCATTTATGCTCTGTCCATCTTATGTTCTTCATCTCTGCATTTTCCCCTTAGTTCATGTTGTTCAACCTCATTGCTTATAGTTCGACTACTTTTTACAGAGAAGCAACAACCTCACTCTGTCACAAAAAGTTTCTTTTATTCCTTCTCTCATCATCTGTTACACTCCGCATCTCCAACGCTCAAGTCGGGAATCTCAAAAATTCTTAGGAACAATGTTTCAACCGCTCGGGGAAAATGATTCAGTTAGTGTAACTGAATCGTAATTGATCAAGTAATCACAAGATGAAACAACAACCCTTCGATCAGATTCAGTTTGATCAGCGTCATTCGATTATACATACAAATGCTTTTTGACTTTTCAATGTGTAACCTACGATGTGGAGACTAGCAATGCTAGCTCCTTCCCTTATCCTTCACTGATGTGACCTTGGGTGATGATATCATGTGACCACGTGATTGTGGGAATGACCAAAGGTGGTTTGAGGGAAATATTATTTTTGCCTTGCAATTCACTACAGAGCTCCACGTATGCCTTTGGTGATACCATGGTTTTGATTTCGACCCACTCATGAAAAATTAATACGCGAGAATGTTCTGACCTTGCAATGCGATAGGACTGTCATTATCATGATCTTGATGGTGCTCCTGAATAGACGGATCAGATCAGATAGTTTATTTCATGGAAACAAATCAATGGTAAGATTTGATCCTTACACTCATCCTTTCATTGTTCAATCTGAAGGCTAGGACTTAATCAAACATTGATATGGATGGCTATCGAAACTTCACCCTTCAGAACTTCGAGATTTCAACTTTTCAAACATATACTATCCTTTCACTGTACTATGATCAATGGTTGAGAATACACTTGAAGTGATCTTTCATATAGGATGACTCATGTCCTTGCTGACATGGTCTACCACATGTCCTTGTTGAGGTGGTTTGCTGATGTGGGTGAGACATGTAGCCAGTGTAGTAGAGTGTGGAGGAAGAGCACGGTAGTGGAGTGTGACGTCGGAGAGTGAAGGTGGTATGTATGAGTGGTTTGGTGGTTTACTCAAAGGGGGTGTTAGGAAGTAAGTGGTAATGAGTGAAGGGTGTCTAAGTTGACAAGAAGGTGACACATATGAGGGTCCCACATGGAAAATACCACCAACTCGGACCACCCCCATGGTTAAAGGAATAAATCTCGAGGGGGTCCGATATGCCCTGTTGACCGTATATCTGAGTGCCTGATTATTGACCACTGGGATTAGCGTGTATTTCTTCTAACTTATCATGTACTTCCACTTTAGAATGATCCAATGGATAAAATTACTTCAAATGATCCAACGATCGAGGATAGATTTTGGATCTCTGGACTTCAAGATTTCAAATCTCAAACTAACAATCTGGATCAGATGACCCAGATTCACTTCGGATGATATGACGCTTGAGATATTCTTCCAATGATCTGATGACTGAGATTTACTTCAAATGATCCGATGACTCTTCAGCTCTCTGGATCTCCAATTCTTCAAGCTTTGAGGATTTAAAATATCAAACTAAAATTATTCGAAGTGATTTCTCCAGAGCATAACCTCCTCACATATTGAGACCCAAAACGAATGGTGTTCATTGATCAAGATCTTAGATCAACGACTCGATCTGTCTGTGATGCAACTTTTCCTTGGATTAAATCCAATGAATCTCCATCTTTTCTTATCCTATCCTTCCATTTATTTTGATCTGATGACTGATGGAAATTCAGGTGATCGATATCTCAAATCACAGCCCTTTCTTAACCTATACTTCCACTTAAATCAATCCGACAATTGATGGAAATTTAGATGATCGAATTCTCAATCATTTTACCCCACTTATCCTATCATTCCATTAATTCAATCTGTCAGTTGTTGGTCCTCTGGATTGGTGATCCAAAGGCCATTGTTGCTCTTCCTCCTGAGCTTCTAATCTCTCCAACTTACAAGGATTTCTAAGTGTTCACAGGTCTCGACCTTTGCTCCTCATGCGATTCTGTCTCTTGGACCTCGTCTGTACTTCTAGAAATTGCCATCTCTTCTGATATTTCTCGTCTTTTGCGCTCTTGAGGTTTGGTTCATTGATTTTCTTACCATCAATGACAAGAACATTCTTCCTTTAAACATGCCAACAATATCCCCCTTTGGCATTTATGGAAACACTGAAAGGTTTCACTATTCATCTTAGGCCTCCAACTGTAGTATCCAGGCCACACCTTTTCTCCCCCTTTGACATCAATGTCAAATAAAACATGCTCCCCATGAATTGTTGCAGTGATTTTTAGAGGTATCAGATATTCAACCAACACATACTCCCCCTAACAAGATAGGCTATTTTAGTTGGATAATGGGGTCACGCCCAACTTCTGGCGTAGATACTCAAACTGAGCCTTTGCAAGTGATTTGGTGAAGATATCAGCAATCTGATCTTTGGAAGGAATATAATGCAAATAAACAACAATGTTGGTCACATGTTTCCTTAGGAAGTGATACTTGACAGGTATATGCTTGGTCTTGGAGTGAAATACAGGATTCTTTGACACACTAATTGCACTAGTATTATCACAATGAATTGGGATTGGTGCAATATATTTTACCTCCAAGTCTACAAGTGTCTGAATCATCCACAATACTTGGGTACATCAAGTGACAACTGCAATGTATTCAGCTTTTGTAGTTGATAAGGAAATGGAACCTTGAATCTTGCTCAACCATGCTACAAGGGAATCTCCTAAGAAGAAGGCACCTCCACTCGTGTTTTTTCTTTCATCCATGCAGTTATCCCAATCAAAATTTGGTTAGACTGATAGTTGAAAATTTTTATTCCTAGGATACCATAGGACATAGTTCATCGTTCCTTTCAAATATTTGAATATTCTTTTGACAACTATCAAATGACTATGTTTAGGTGCAGACTGATACCTTCCTACCATTCCAATAGCATGCATTATGTCTGGACGATATGTTGTGATGTACAACAGGATGTCTATCATAGACCTATATGAACTCTGATCAACATTAGGTGAGTCATCATCCTTGCTTAGATTGCATCTAGTGACCATAGGTGTGCTCACAGGTGTAGAATATTCCATTCGAAACATTTTCAATATTTTTCTTAGATATTTCTCCTGAGAAAGAAATATTCCTTCATACCTCTGAGAAATTTGCATACCAAGAAAAAATGATAGTTTCCCTATCATAGAC
Organism: Picea engelmannii; assembly: GCA_009831015.1. Taxonomy (NCBI): domain Eukaryota; kingdom Viridiplantae; phylum Streptophyta; class Pinopsida; order Pinales; family Pinaceae; genus Picea; species Picea engelmannii. The sequence goes on along the minus strand of ML822662.1, from coordinate 21,406 downwards.
ATTTCAAATTCAGAATGCATGGTGGAATAAAACCATTGAACCAATGAAACATTATTACTTCTGAAGATGATTTCATCTACATAGACCAACACAATGAGTATATCAGTATACTCTATTTTGATTTATAGATTGTTTTCAACTGTTCCTCTCTTGAACCCTTTGTCTTGAAAATACTTATACAGTCTGTAGTACCAGGCACGAGGAGCTTGTTTCAACCCATATAAGGCTTTCTTCAGCCTGCAGACAAAGTCAGGGTTATATGACAGTTGGAAACTTTCTAGTTGTTCCATATAGACTTCTTCTTTTAGATCTCCATTTAGAAAAGTTGACTTGACATCCATTTGATATACTTTAAACTTGTTATGACAAGCATAGGCAAGAAACATTCTAATAGTTTCTAATCTTGCTACGGGTGAAAATGTTTCATCAAAATCCAGTCCTTCTATTTGAGCATACCCTTTGCAAACCAATATAGCCTTATTTCTTAGAATATTTCCTTTCTCTTTCATTTTATTCTTAAACACCCATTTGGATCCAATTACATTCTTATCTGTATGTCTAGGAACAAACTCCCAAGTATTGTTCTTCTCAATCTGATCCAGTTCCTCAATCATTGATTTTAACCAATTTACATATTTAATGGATTCATTAAAGTTCTTGGGTTACACCATGGATATGAAGGATATATGTTATTTATCGGTGTCCTTGATTATCCTTCTCTTGGTTTGTACACCTTTGTATTTTTCACTAATTATTTGACTTGCAGGGTGGTTCTTTTGAGTAATTATGGAGGAAGGATTTGATGTTGTCTGTTGATTTGAGTCTACCTGAGTATTTATATCTTCATCTTACTCTGAATCTTATCTTTCTGATTCTTGTACATGTTCATCTTCAATTTCAACTATATCCTATGTTGTTGATTCAACACTGCTTACATCTCGTACAAGGATTTCTTCATCAACCTTTATGTCAATACAATCGACCAATTTATGAAGTCTATTATTATAGCATCTGTATCCTTTATTTTTTTTAGCATACCCTAAGAAGATACCTTCGTAATCCCTATCATCATATTTTCCAATGTTTTCATTATTATTCTTTATGTAGCACTTACTCCTAAAGACTTTGAAGTGTTTTATTGAAGCAGGTCTTCCATACCACAGTTCATAAGGTGTCTTGTCACTGTGTAGTCTAAGGTGGGATTTGTTAAGAACATGGGTTGTTGTGTGTATTTTTTATACCCAGTAGGTTTGACCAATGTTCTTCTCATTCATCATTGACCTGGCCATTTGCTGAACTGTTCTGTTTTTCCTCTCAACTACTCCATTTTGTTGTGGAGTTCCTAGGATTGTGTATTCTCTCTTGATCCCATGTTTATCATAGAATCACTTGAAATAACTTGACATAAATTCCCTTCCTCTGTCTGATCTTACTTCCTTTAAGCTATTGCATGTTTGATTCTCAGTTAAAGCCTTAAATATTTTAAATTTCTCAAATGCTTCAGCTTTTTCTTTGAGAAAAGAAACCCAAGTAAGTCTGGAGTAATCATAAATGATCAGCATGAAGTAGTTTTCCTTCCCTGTGCCTTCCTATCTTGATGGTCCACATAAATCCATATGAACTAATTGGAGTGGTTTATCTGTTGAGGTAGAGATCTTGGATTTAAACTGTGTCATGGTTAGCTTTCCTACTTGGCAGGATTTACACACAAAATCTTGTGGATTTGATATTCTTGGGAGATCTTTTATTGCCTCAAGATTTTTGAGCTTGATTAATTGGTCAAAGTTCAGATATCCAAGTCTCCTATGACATAACCAGATTTCATCATGTTTTCTTAGATGACACTCTTCTCTATCTTCTTTCAGCACATATACATTATTCTCTGTCTTTATGCCTTTAGCCACCACTTGTCCTGAGTTTACAGACTTTATATTACAATCTTTGGAAGTGAACAACACTTCACATACTTTATCACACATTTGAATTACACTGAGAAAATTATGTTTCAACCCATATACAAGCAGAACATCCTGGGATTTTCCTTTTCCATTACTTAAACTCACCATCCCTTTACCCTTTATTTTACCTGGTTCATCATTTCCAAAGGTCACATTTCCTATTTTGCTTTTACTTATAGACAAAAACTTATCCTTGTCTCCAGTCATGTGCTTGGAACATCCATTGTCTATATACCAGGGGTCTTTTTGTTTTTGAGCTGAAAGTACTAGACCACATTTTTCACTATCTTTCTTTTTCCATGTGTTGGCATTACTAGTTAAGGGTTTTATCCTTGGATTTGCTTTGTAATTATTCAGATGGCAGTTTGCAGCTTTGTAGCTGAAGTTATGAAAATTATAGCATTCGAGCTCAATGTTCAATAGGTCAAAGTGATTGGTGCAACTTTGTCTACTCATTGTTTGTTTAGTTCTATGTTGAAAAGTTTGTTTATTTCTTGATCTCCTTAGTTGCATGTCTCTAAACTTAATTTGACAATTTGCAATATTATGACCAAAATTAGAGTAGTAAAAACTATAACCATGGAAGAAATTTTGGTACCTGAATGATGGCCTTCTTATTGGAATTTGTCTCTCCATATTCTAATATCTTTGTTTTTTTATCAGGGATCATATTGTATTTATTGGATTTTGGTTGCAGAGTACTCACATGGTCTGATTGTCTTCTGACTTGGAACTTGATCATCTTTACTGACTCTTTGTTTTCTGGTTGTTTGTTTCTTGAACCACTTACATAGCCTAAACTAGTATTCAACAAAGGAGATCTTTGTTTGCTTAGAATGTCATTTAGTTATGTTGAGGCTTTAATGCATGGAATATTTTGGAGATACAATGCTTTAAATGTCTCCATCTCTTTTCTGGTTTTTACTACCTCTTCTTCCAAGGCTTCACATATTGCCTTATTTTTTGATAACTGTTGTTTCAGAACGTCTTGTATTTTCTTTGCCTCTTCTAATTCTACTTTTAGCAGGGCAAAGTCTTCATCAGGTTTTTTACTATCTTTCTCGAACTATATCAACAATTGTTTTTTCTTTTTCTTCTTAAATCTTAGTCTAGAAATTTCTTCTAGAGCACTGATCAATTCTCCTTTCAATTCAACCACAAATTCTTCATCATCAACATCACTTCTTATGATTTTATTATCATAGTCCTCTTTGGAAATAAGCATAAAGTTATTAACCTTATCTTCACAAGAAGAATCACTATATGTATCTCCTGAAGAGTCATCATTGTTTACACATAAACTTTTTGTTTTACCAAATCTCTTGGATTTGTACTTCTCTTCACCTTCAGCGTTCAGTTCCTTCTTCTTGTGTGTACACTTAGATGCAACATGACCTATCTTTCCACAGTTAAAACATTTGAAGGGAAACTTGCCTTGGTACTTGTCTGATCCTTTCTTTAGTCTTCTCACAAATTTTTCTTCAATTTCATCAGGCTCAGAATCCTCATTCTTATCTGCTTTAAATGAAGCTTCTCTAGAGGTGGGTTTAGATTTACCTATCCTAATTTCATAAGCAGTCAGAGTTCCTAGGATTTGGTCAATAGGTAGAGCTTTTATATAATTAAGTTCTTCTATAGGATATACCTTTGGGTTGAACCTATCTGGGAGAGATCTCAATTTTTTTTGAACTAAAGAGACATCCTCAATTTATTCACCAAGTCCTTTCATTGCATTTACTAGTTCTTCAACTCTCAGAAAGTACTTCCCAACAGTTTCATCCTCTTTCATATTTAGTTGTTCAAACTCTAATATGTACGTTTGAAGATTTGCATCCTTTACCTTCTCACTACCTTCATAACTGCTAATGAGTTTGTCCCACATTTCTTTGGCAGATTCTAAGTGCATAACTTTTACAAATTTTTCTTCTGCAAGCCCACTCAGAATAACATTCATAGTCTTAGCATTGAAGTTGAATTATATCTTGTCATCCTTAGAATCTAGTACAATTGGATTTACATAAAAATTCTCTACCACATTTGTTGTCCCTCGACCAAGTTTTGGAGAACCTTTGTCATGTTTGACCATTTTTGGGACTTCGACAGGCTGGTCGAAGGCGGAGCACCAGGCAAAGTGGATATCACAGGACCTTGGCCCCTTTTTAGGGTACTTTTGGGTTTAGGGTTTATGTAACAGGTATGGTATATCGATCCATGGGTTTACCCATGTTTAGGCCCATTTTGTAATGTATAAGTATAAAGCTAGGCAATGTAAGTAGAGAGACCTACAAGAATCGATTTAGTGCAGAGCTAGAGGATTTGTGCATACTATGTGTTAATACTTGTAGATCTAAGTGAAAGTGATTGTAAGAATCTTGTGTGCAGACTATGTAAGAAGGATTTGTGTTGTGACCTAACTCAGGGAAGGAGGATCTGGCGAGGTGCGCGCAAATATCCTGTGCTATGTGGAGTGGGGTTTTTAGGCTTTGTGCATGTAAGAAGATTGATAGAAGATAATAAATAAGAGAAGAGTTGGTGGATGTAGCCCCACACTAGGGTGAACCACGCATATATTTTGTTATGGCTTCTTTGTGCATTATGTTTGTTATAATTTTCATATGATTTAAGCTTAGTGCAATAATGAATGTTTAGATGAACCTGGTATGATAGATTAAGTTCTTAGTGATGTGAATGAATGGTAGATGTGATCTCTTTCCATATGCTAGGTACTTAGATGTGTTATATTTGGTTGAATACTACGTTGTTATGTGATTAGGGTTTGGATCCGTGATGTGAATAAGGATTAAATAATGATGAATGCTAACTTCTAAGTGCTTCGTTAGAGTGGTGTAATGACATATCTGTGTCCCAGATAGGTTGCAGACATTTGAGTCCTGCAACCACCCCTACCTCTACCTCAGGTGAGACTTCATCTGCTTCACAAGTGTTGCTGAAAGGGCCGATAGTTAGGGTTTTTTTGGTGCGATGTTGAAGCATTGAACCCTGGGTCTTCCCATGTGACAACAAATGGTTCTGTTGCTGGGACCTAAAACTATGATTGTTGGGAACTGAAGAAAAGAGAAAGCTTTGTGCGTAGATCTGCTACTTTAGTGCGCCTTATTCTACTTGACTTGTGAATCTGTGTTCTAAGAAGAGAAGTCTGATATGAAAAAAAGAGGTAAGATTTTGAAGATTTGTGCTCTGAGAAAGGTAAGATAAGCAAAAAAATTTGTTTCGAAAGAATGAATCTAGGTATGTTTGATAAAAAAATTGCTAGTCTGAAAACTAGGGTACAGCTAGAAGAAAGAAGATTTTATATGAATAGATATGATAGAAATAATGAAAGATATGTTATTATTATGCATAGAAAGAATGTTTGGACTAACAAAGGAATGCAAGATCATAGAAAGAATTTTTTGCAAGCTAGTTACTGTGATCCCAGTGCGCAGTACAGGAAAGTTTGGGGATCATTCAAGAGAAAGAGAGGATTAACTACTTGCTATAGTTGCAGAAGACCAAGAAATATTGCTAAGGAATTCCCTGGTAGAGGTCCTATTTGCCTTTGTTGTAAGGCTACTAGACATGAAGTTTTGGATTTCCTTATAATGATTGCAAAATTTGAAAAGATGAATATGAGAAAGGAAAACTATGAGACAAGCCAAGAAACTAAGGATATGATAGAACCCCAGAAAGGATCAGAGAATGTATTATTGCAGATGAAAGAAACCCTGAATGATCACAGAGACACCAGTTTATTAGAGATCTTAAAAGAGAAAGAGTACATAGAAACAAGAATAGGAGACTTCAACATAGACGGTGTCCTGGATGAGGAAACACAGGTGAATATCATGACAGAAAGAACTTGGGAAATTTTGGGAAAACCTACTATGGTTCCTTCATTAAGAGGAATAGGATTATTTAGAGGAAATATGATAACCCTATGTGGAAGACTTACCCAGGCATCTATGAGTGCTCATGTAACTTCAACAGAAGAAGAATTTGAGATCATTAAGTTTGTTGAGAACAACACCCCATTTGCTATTTTGCTAGGAAAAACTTGGATTGAGAAAGATCAGATACGAAGGAAAAAATAAGAGGAGGATCTAGAATAGAAAAAGAAATAACTAAGAGATTTCATGGCTAGGAGAATAGTGCACTTAATGAAAGAACAAGAAGACCAGTCGAAGCTACTGAGGAACAGAGATCTGGACGTCAAAGTTGAAAGAACACAGGAAGACGTGAAACACCTGTCTATATAGAAGAGTAGAGCACCTGCCCTAGAAAGAGAAGAAGTATTAGCCTTGAACCTTATGAAATACCCTCCACAATGCGAAGTTAGTATGCCAAGAGGAGATAAGAATGATAATGGAAAGAGGAAACCAGTGATTCATATTTGAGGAAATAAAGCCAGAAAGCTCAGCAAGAAGAAAGCAAAGTTAGAAAAGTTACATGAAGTTCCAGAGAGGACTCTGCGGAAAGAAGGTTTGCAGAATTGGAACTCCATTGGGATATCAGAACAATGAATATTGGAACTTCTCCATGATGAAGAAATATGACCATTGGAGGAGTCCTGACCATTAGAACGACGCTCCAAAATGTCTAGAAACGTAGTTATTGTTGGAACGTTCGCCACTGGACCATTGAGACTGTGCCATAACAGATGGAATAACATTGATTGAGGCATTCCTTCAAGTTTATAGATTTTTTTAGGACGTTCTCTATGTATCTCGTCAAGCATTTCACCGAGAACACTTTTTCCAATTGTGATTACCCAAGCCCACAGAGAACTAGTTGTTGTCACACAGTGATCATTGATACCTCACCATTCATTCTGTTACATTGAGTGTTTGTTCACCAACCTAAGATATCAGATATCGAGTGTGCATGTCGAACAAAATTACCACAGAAGAAAAATCCGTTGAAGATATCCTAATAGACCTCATGGTTTAGAAGGTGATGTCTGCAAGTATCCAAGCCTCATCGACGAGAGGAGTGCAAGCATCCTCGTCGACTGCCTATGGATATGGACCATCCAGAGCTCCTACCGAGAAATGAAGGAAGCATCGTGATGACTTGGAGAATGTGAAGCTAATCCCATCCATCCTACCCAACTACATCCCACACCTAGCTGGTGTGGTAAGTTGCGACAGTTTCCTAAGGGACTTCGACTACACAGTCATCACTACGTACCTCCAGAAGGGAATACGTGCAGTCAGAACGCAGTTGGAGAGGATTCCGACGTTGAATATCAATGACTATAACCTAGGAGATCACAAGAGATATGGAATGCTCGCACCTCACAAATATTTGACCAAGACCAAGGGGAAGAAGTCGAAGGTCATCCCCTAGCCATGGACTATGGACATCGCAAGGTCCACTATATTGAACATGATGAAGATACCACACTTCGGAAGACATCAGGAGGTTAACGCGTGCATTAAGATCCTACTGTCGTTCTTCCATAGTCGTTATCTGTGGTTGGATAGATGTATCACCATCGATCCATCATTGATCCATAAGATCACTGGACTAAGCATGCAAGGACCAGACCCACAAGAATTTTATCTAGGGAAGGCTGCAGATAATGCTCTAGCGTAGAAGATTAAAGACAACTATGGTGATGTCAAGAAGGGGAAGTGAGGTTACAAGGTAGCCTCCATCCAGAATGGCATAGTGTGCCTAGCCTGCCAGTTGATCACTGGTAAGCTAGTAAGGAAGAACAGACTCACGTAGGTCATAGGGTTCGTTGTTGACCTTGCAGGAAAATGCATGGAAGGATTACAAATGAATTAGGCGAGTTACCTCTTCAACCAGTTAGAACAGGATTGTCACAAAGCTTAGGATCAGGGCTATGAATTCCATTTTAGCTAGTTGTTGATCCTCATCTCATTCATTGCTTGGGAGATGTCAAAAGGAGCGACCTTCCCTAACATTGATCTGTTCGAGCCACTAGCTACAAAGTTCACCACACTCTGGTATTCGAGTGATATGGGGAAACAATGGGAGTCGAACGCGGTGTTCCATACCTACTACCTGCAATTAAAGAGGGCTATTGAGTCTTTCCCTCGTATGACATCAAACGCCCTAGACAGGTTCAGACCATTTGCAAAGTTTCATGCATATAGGCATTTTATATATATCACTGCGCGCAGATACGAACATAAATAAGAGCTTCAGTCCTATTACAATCTCACTGAGGAGGACATGGAGGAAATCACCAAGGAGTGGCCTGAAGAAATTCTAGTGCCAGTTAATCACACATAAATGTCCGACCCCGACCTCATTGGAAGTCCGGTGGTTACTCGCGAAGAATATGATGCACCTAGCAGTAGCAGGAAGAAAAGTAAGGAAGATGTACAAGAAATACACAACACATCTGAAGAGACTGCATCAGATTCACCTAGCGGAGGAGGAGATGATGAAGTGGACAAAGAAGAGAAAGAAGGGGAAGAATACAAGAAGAAGTAGGGTGAAGTAACACCACCTAGGAAACCCCTTGAAGAGGCAAAGACGTCCAAGAAAAAAAAGGTTTCCCCAACAAAACCTACATTGCGGAAGAAGTCCAAATCTAGTAAGCCAAAGCTACAGATTGTGCTCACGGTCGATGAATTTAATTTCATTATCATAGTTGTATCAGACACCTCGAAAGATATTTTGTAGATAAATAAAGAAAAAGAAGAAACCATGTATGAAATAATCGAAGCAGAGCTAAGAGGGGTACAACAAGCCCTTCACTCCAGCCACGTAGTTTCCACTGTGCCCCAGCCATTAGAAGAAACAGAGTTGGGAGATGAGCCTGTCCAACTTCTCAAAATATCTGATTCAACCAAAGCTCGCCTTCGTCATGTGCAGGAAGAAAAAGAATAGACCACAGTGGACCTAAAGAAAGAACAAGAGGATGTCATAGAGAAATTTTGAGTTGTGCAACAAGAGAAGGATGACCTCCAAATCAAGTTTGAAGAGGATAAAAGATAGAATAGATAGAAGAAGACCCAGTGGAGAGTCAAGTAGAGAAGCTTGTTGTAGCCATCCAACAACTTAATCAAATAGTAGTAGAATTGGAGTTACAAGAAATACCAAGCACCCCTGACGCAGCACCCCCTGCCTCAACAGGTGCTGCATGACCTCACGATCTAAGGATCATTCTTTAATGCCTTCGAGCCAGATCAACTCTTTTGATTCCCTACTGGAATCTCCAATATTCTATCCATAGGTCCTTTAACTCTCCACATGGCCTCTGTATACGTTCATGGACCTTTTCCCCGAAAACAGAATTTTGGGTCCTGGGACTCCTTGAGTCCAGATGTCGAGATTCCTTGACTCCACGATCTCCTGATCACCGAAATAATGAAATGATGAAATGGTGCTCATAGTAATTAGCCCCCTGGGCCAGATCTTAGTTCATGTGACCACTTCCCATATGACTGCAATCCCTTTCAGGGTTTTCTCGACGCAAAAGCACCCGACCTTCTATCTTCTGGACTCCCGAAAAGCCAACTTTCGAAAAGCTGATATGCCTATGCCCCGACTTTCTCCTTCTTTCATGTTTTCAGAGTTTCCAACACTGAAAGGCTTGGTTCTCTTGTCCTCGAAACTCCCAATGTTCCGAACTATGAAATTACCACGAATACCTTAGATCTCCGCGACCCGTGATTTTCCTCAGTGACTTCAGGTTTCCATGTTTCAGGCTTTCCCGAGGGAAGGTTTTCCCAGTCCCTGCTCTTTGGATTTATCGGTATCCGAAATACCGATATCCTCGCTCTGCTGCCATGTTTCCTCCCTGTTCTTTCAGAGTTTTTAGGGTTTCATGTTTCGAAACTTCACGACCCCTACGACACTTATCCTCTATTCTCTCGAATCCCCGGTATCCAAAATCCTGGTGGACTCCCTGATCTCCTCCACGTGTCCTCCACATATGGATGGTCCAGATTGTTTCGGGACTTCACCAGTAGTGAAGCCGAAAGACTCCCTTCTCTGCTTCCCAATGTCCAAATCCCTAATATGAAAGGATCTTGCGATACCTATCCTTCTTAGATGGACGAATCAGATACCTTCGGGACTTCGGGACCCATGAGTCCTAATGTTTGGTACTTCATCCTTTGAAACTCCGAATTCATGAAGTCTGAAATCCTGATACCTCTACCCTGTCGATACTTTTTGGATTCTCTACTCTACGCGTGAGGATTTAAACCTCATGCAACTTTCCATAGATATGACGATTATCGGTCCATGTACCCAAATCTGATGGCTCAAACCTGTTCTTCCGCTGCACCCTTCCTACGCTTCCTGGACATGAATCCACGGTCCATATCTTCTCGACTGAACAGACGACATCTGTGCTCCTCCTGTTGAGAATGCACTTTCTTCCTGAACTTTGGAAGATTTCCAAAATGCTAAAGGCCTCAAACTTTGATTCTTTCCTCTGTGAGCTCTACAACCCTTCAAAAGGTCTCGACTACGTATTCGAAGACGCTGTCCCTCTTGATCTTTCAAGATTTTTAAACTCTCCAAAGAGTTCCCTCTTTCGTCCTCTGTGATATTTGCATCTATGACCTATGCATAAAAGCACTACTCCTCCTGATATTATCTCTTTAAATCCTCAAAGGATTCTTTGACTTCTATGCATCTGATAGAGTCTCTACACGCACAACAGTGCTACCCCTCCTGAGCTTTTCCTGTAGCTTCGACCTCTAAGGAATTAATCCTTTTTCCTTCTCTTTCAGATGGAGAATCTGATGCCCTCCTGGCACTCCTTTGCTCAAGCAAACTTCTTGCTGAGTCTGTAGGGTGTTCAACAACCTTGTGAATATCCCTCCTTGTACTCTTCTTTGTCTCTGAACTTAAAGAGATCTCTCTGTGTGCTCTGGCACCTACTCAATTCCCTCTTGGCAGAGTGTCCAGAATCCTCAGTGATTCTATTTCTCTTTGAACTCACAGTAGAGTTCCTCCTCAACACTCTATGCCTGTGCTCAATGCCCTCCTGGTAGAGCTCTATAGAACCCTCAGTAGTTCTATCTTCCTCCTGAAATCAACATATTTCCTCTGTGCACTCTATGCACCTGCTCAATGCCCTCTTGGCAGAGCTCTACAAAACTCCTCAAAGATTTTGTCTTCTACTGTGTCCTCCTCTGCACAATCTCACCTCCAAGGTATTCAACAACCTTGAGGTCTTTCTTTGAGTCAATGATTTCAGTTGGTGTGCCCTCCTAGCACGTCCTTGTCCAAATTCCGCAGAATTGGAAGTGCTCTCTAAGCACTGACTATCAGAACCCGTAGTGTTTTGTCACGCCCTCTTGGCATGAAGCCTCAAATATCTCCAACCTGAAATCAAAGAACTCTACAGATAGTAGAACCTATATGTCCCTGTAAACTCACATCTACAACATACATTCACAGCATAAATAGAACACACATAGACATTCACACAACACAGACAATATGTAGGAAAAACTACACTGGTTTGTATTAATATCAAATGCCTCCTTTAAAAGGTGTTCCTGAGCTTAGACTTTGACAGATTCTCGACTCCTCCTCTCTTCTCTCTTCTCTAACTCTTGCTACCTACCCAAAAAAATATCAAAGATCTTTTACATGAGGGGTCTCTTCGAGCTCTTCCCTCCATCCTCACCAACTCTCATTTAATTACATTGAATTACCAATAAATGGTTGTCTAGTCTGAATTGGAGCTATATTGCAGCCTTACAACCATTAAATATCCTCTATTAACTATATCTTTCATATAGGCACGGCTCTATGGCTCTAACATCCTTACAATATTAAATGCCTTCACATTCAAATTCAAAACGTGAAAGGGTTGTGCCTTTCCTCATTGAATGTGTGCGCTGAGTTGGTTGGATGGCTGGTGCATGGCTGGCTTGGAGAGATGCTCCTGCATCATACTCCTCTACTACAAAATTCATGAGCTATTTCTCATGAGCTCTCCACCCTGGCTGTTGAAATCCTCCTGGATCCCAAAAAACTCTTCAGAGTTGTCTCTCTGCTCCATCTATTTGTTGTTGTTGTTGTTGTTGCTTTGGTGCTGCTCTAGCAGTCTCCCTTCTGCTCAGCTTCTCCTTGCTGGAAACCTCTTGTGATCTGATCATCAACCCCCTTATCTCATCGATCACCTCGTCTAGATACTGCAATGGCTAGCTCTATTCATGCAGTCTCCTCTACTGAAAATTCTTTCTGCATATGGGTAGATCACCATGATCTCCCATGCCATCTCTTGTGGCCTTAACTTGCCACCCTGTTGCAGATTTCTCTTCTACAATATCATTACTGAGCTGCTTCTCAGCCTCTTCATTTGAAAGTTTGACTGTCATCTCTCCCTGTGTGGCACTAAGTGTCAACTCTACTGCAGTCTCCTCTGCAGTCCCCTCTTGACATATCTGTTGTTTAGCCATCATCTCTGACAGTGTTGTTGCTGCCATTCCTCTTGCTGGTATGTCTCCAGCTCCTTCCAGCTGCTCCTCAACCTCAAAATATCCTCCATGAGTTTCCAACCTCATCTGTTGGATGTGCATGTTCTGCACCATCACCCTTCTCTCCAGGTCTTCTAACTGTTCACACAGATCAGCAAAATTTATGTTGTCTACCTCCTCTTCCACTGTCATCTTCAGTGTTGCAGTCTTATCAGCTTCAGTGTTGTAGTCTTATCATCTTCCTAGCTAAAAATGTTGAGCCATTCCTTGGAATGATCATCTTCCTCTGTTGCTTGGGAAAACACCTGTGTCTGCTCCAATGCTCCGACAGTCACATCTGGATTTTTTTCTCTTGCTGTTGTTGCATCTACAATACAAAATTTAACCTCCCATGGGCTACTTGGTAGGAATATTCCAATTCCCCCAATCATTAGAAGATCCCTCTAATCCTCCCTCTCTATTAGCTACATCTGCTGATATGAACTCAACTCCGAGTTCATCTGCTCTCCCTTGCCCTCCTGGAAATATGGGATTTTCCTGCTATCCTCTTGACAGTCTGTGAGATCCTCTGATCCCATCTTATTGCTCATATGGAAATCGCTAAGATCTTCTGCTGATCTCTTTCCATTTCCCTCCTGGAAATATAAATTCCCCTCACTATCCTCCTGATAGTCTATGAGATCCCGTAGTGATCTCATTTCATTTCCCTCCTAGCAATGTGAAATTCCTCGGCTGTCCTCTTGACAGTCTATGAGATCCCACAGTGATCTCATCTCATTTCCCTCCCAGCAATTGGGAATTTCTGGTCTACCCTCTTGGCAGTCTTTGATATCTTCAATTGATCCCATGTCATCCTCACTACTGAGGTTTCTCCCATCCTTCGGCTTACACACCTGAACCATTTTCTCCTCTAGTCTGTTGAGGTTTTCAGTATGCCTCAACCATATTTTCAACAGCCTCTGCTGTCTTTTGGCCATCAATGCCCTGACTGGCCATTTTGCTTTCGTCCTCATGGGCCATTCATATACCCATCTTGACTGTGTATCCTGTTGCACCCGTAGTGCAAGTTCATCCATCCTTTCCCTGATCTCGATAAGTTCTCCATCCATCTCAACCTTACTCGAATGTTGCTGATGGTTCTTCTTTCCACCTGATCCATGGCCTTCCATAGCCATATTCCTATTCCCATCTTCCCTCCTGGAAAACTTTCTGCTCACTCTGCAACTGAGAGTGCTTCCAACCTTGCCTTATATTCCACCTCACTATCTATTGAATGTTGCGCACCTGTAACAATCACCATAGAGATTCCATCACTCTGTCTTCCTTCTGTCTGTCTCTGTAAACTACCTCTGATACCACTTTGTTGTATATCATAGTATTTTCCTTCCTACTCCCTCTTCCTGAAATATACAAACAAATTCAATCTCTAATACCATCAACTGGTGTGTATCAGAGTGCTCTTTTTCTTCTCTTCCTCCCTCTGTCTGCAATATACAAACAAAAAGTGGCTCTGATACCACTTCTGACGCAGCACCCCCTACCTCAACAAGTACTACATGACCTCCCGGTCTAAGGATCATTCTTTAATGCCTTCGAGCAGGATCGACTCTTTTGATTCCCTGATGGAATCTCCAATATTCAATCCACAGGTCCTTTAACTCTCCCTAGGGCCTCTATATACGTTCATGGACCTTTTCCCCGAAAACAGAATTTTGGGTTCGGGGACTCCTTGAGTCCTGATGTCAAGAGTCCTTGACTCCTCGATCTCCCAATCACCAAAATACCGAAATGTCAAAATGGTACTCACGGTAATTAGCCCCCTGGGCCAGATCTTAGTCCATGTGACCACTTCCCATATGATCGCAGTCCCTTTCAGGGTTTTCTTGATTCAAAAGAACTCGGCCTCCTATATTCTAGACTCCCAGAAAGCCAACTTTCAAAAATACAATATGCCTATGCCCTGACTTTCTCCTTCTTTCACATTTTTGGAGTTTCCAACGCCGAAAGGCTTGGTTCTCTTGTCCTCGGAACTCCCAATGTTCTGAACTCTGAAATGACCATGAATACCTTAGATCTCCACGACTCATCCTTTTCCTCAGTGACTTCGGGTTTCTGCATTTTGGGCTTTACTGAGGCAAGGTTCTCCCATTCCTTGCTCTTTGAATTTCCCGGTATCTGAAATATCGATATCCTCACTCTGTTGCCACGTGTCCTCCCTGTTCTTTTGGAGTTTTTGGGGTTTCATGTTTTGAAACTATGCAACCCCTACAACACTTATCCTATGTTCTCTCGAATCCCTAGTATCCAAAATCCCAGTGGACTCCCTAATCTCCTCCACGTGTCCTCCATAGATGGATGGTCCAGATCATTTTGGGACTTCGCTAGTAGTGAAGCCGAAAGACTCCCTTCTCTGCTTCCCAATGTCCAAATCCCTGATATGAAAGTATCTCGTGACACCTGTCCTTCTTAGATGGACGGCTCAGATACCTTCAGGTCTTTGGGACCTATGAGTCCTAATCTCCAGTCCTTTGTCCTCTGAACCTCTGAATTCTTGAAGTCTGAAATCCCGATACCTCTACTTTGTCGGGACTTTTTGAATTCTCTGCTCTGTGCGTGAGGATTTAAACCTCGTGCAGCTTTCCACAGATCCGACGGCTATCGTTCCATGTACCCAGATCTGACGGCTTAGACCTATTCTTCCACTGTGCCCTTCCTACACTGCCTGGACACGAATCCATGGTCCAAATCTTCTTGGTTGATTCGACGGCAGTTGTGCTCCTCCTGTTGAGCATGCACTTTCTTCCCGAACTTTGGAAGATTTCCCAAATTCTAAAGGCCTCGACCTTTACTTCTTTCCTCTGTGAGCTCTACAACCCTTCAAAAGGTCTCAACTACTTATTCAAATATGCCGTCCTTCTTGAGCTTTAAGGATTTTTAAACTCTACAAAGAGTTCCCTCTTTTAGCCTCTGCGATCTTTGTAGCTATGACCTATGCATAAAAGCACTACCCCTGAGCTTCTCTCTTTAAATTCTCAAAGGACTCTTTGACTTCTACGTATCTAACAGAATCTCTACATGCACAACGATGCTACCCTTCCTAAGATTTTCCTGTAGCTTCAACCTCTAAGGAATTAATCTTTTTTCCTTCTCTTTCAGATGGAGAATTTGATGGCCTCCTGGCACTCCTTTGCTCAAGAAAACTTCTTGTTGAGTCTGCAGGGTGTTCAACAACCCTATGAAGATCCCTTCTTGGAATCTTCTCTGTATCTGAACTCAAAGAGTTCTCTTTGTGTGCTCTAGAACCTACTCAATGCCCTCATGGTAGAGTGTCCATAATCCTCAGTGATTCTGTTTCTCTATGAACTCATAGCAGAGTTCCTCCTCAACACTATGTGCCTGTGCTTAATGCCCTCCTGGAAGAGCTCTATAGAACCCTCAGTAGTTCTATATTCCTCCTGAACTCAATAGATTTCCTCTGTGCACTCTATGCACCTGCTCAATGCGCTCTTGGTAGAGCTCTATAGAACTCCTCAGAGATTCTATCTTCTATTGTGTCCTCCTCTGCACAGTCTCACCTCCAAGGTATTCAACAACCTTGAGGTCTTTCTCTGAGTCAATGATTTCAGTTGGTGTGCCCTCCTAGCACATCCTTGTCCAAATTCTGTAGAATTGGAAGTGCTCTCTAAGCACTGACTATCAGAACCCACAGTGTTCTGTCACGCCCTCTTGGCATGAAGCCTCAAAGAACTCCAACCTAAAATCAAAGAAATCTACAAATTGCAGAACCTATCTGTCCCTGTAAACGCACATCTACAACATACATTCACAACATAAATAGAACACACATAGACATTCACACAACACAGACAATATGAAGGAAAAACTTCTCTGGTTTGTATTAATATCAAATGTCTCCTTTACAAGGTGTTCCTGAGCTCAGACTTTGATAGAGTCTCGGCTCCTCCTCTCTTCTCTCTTCTCTAACTCTTGCTACCTACCCAAAACAATATCAAAGATCTTTTACATGAGGAGGCTCTTTGAGCTCTTCCCTCCATCCTCACCAACTCTCATTTAATTACATTGAATTACCAATAAATGGCTATCTAGTCCGAATCGGAGCTATATTGCATCCTTACAACCATTAAAGATCCTCTATTAACTACAGCCTATGTATAGGAACAACTCTATGGCTCTAATAGCCTTACAATATTAAATGCCTCCACATTCAAATTCAAAACATGAAAGGGTTGCACCTTTCCTCATTGAATGTGTGCATTGAGTTGGCTGGCTGGTTGGCGCATGGCTGGTTTGGAGAGATGCTCCTGCATCGACCCCATAGGAAGTGTAAGACCAGTGAGAAGAAATCTCCTAAAGCACAGTCCATAGAATCAAGGCATTATCCTTGGAATGTAAACAACTTAACAGTTGAAGTGAACAAAATTATGAGCGCCTTACCGAGGACCCTGAACTAAAGACACTGGAGCCGCAGCTCCAAAACAAAGAAACAAGAAACAATAGTACAAGTGCAGTTGAATCCATTTTCAATGGTTGAGTGAATGAAAATATCCCAAGAACATCAAACGACTCAACAACAAGTCCATGCCATATAGAGAAAAGTCATGGAAGTGACTCAAAATCTCCAACCAGTCTAGGATGTAGCTTGCCTACTTTTTGAGGAGATTGAAGGATGAGGAGAAAAACTAGAATAAGAAGTCAATGCATTCGAACAATGATTGGAAGGACCTATGACCGAGGCATATATTCAGGAGTTCTCCGAGCAGGAGGCCTTGGAGAAGCAACGGGTCGAAGCATCATGAGCCAAGATCGAGGCATTTGAGGCAGAGTTACCTAGAGCAGAGTGACTCAGGATGAGTCACAGGTGAGTGTTGGGGGCCTGTTGGACCTTGACCAAGTTTTGGAGAACCTTATTCATGTTTGAACATTTTTGGGACTTCAACAAGCTGATTGAATATGGAGCGCCAGGCGAAGTGGAGATCGTGGGATCTTGGCCCCTTTTTAGGGCACTTTTGGGTTTAGGTTTTATGTAAAGGGTATGGGATATTGACCCATGGGTTTACCCATGTTTAGGCCCATTTTGTAATGTATAAATAGAAAGATAGGTGATGTAAGTAGAGAGACCTACTAGAATCGGCTTAGTGCAGAGCTAGAGGCTTTGTGCATACTATGTGTTAAGATTTGCAAAGATAAGTGCAATTGATTGTAAGAAGCTTGTGTACAAACTATGTAATAAGGCTTTGTGTTGTGAAATAACTCAGGGAAGGAGGATCTGGTGAGTTGTGCGCAGATCTCCTGTCCTATGTGGAGTGGGGGTTTTGGGCTCTATGCATGTAAGAAGATTGACATAAGATAATAAAGAAGAGAAGAGTTGGTGGACGTAGCCCCACACTGGGGTGAACCACATATATCTTTTGTTATGGTTGCTTTGTGCATTATGGTTGTTATATTGTTCATATCATTTAAGCTTAGTGTAGTAATGAATGTTTAGATGAACTTGGTATGACATATTAAGTGCTTAGTGATGTGAATGAATGCTATATCTGATCTCTTTCCATATACTAAGTGCTTAGATGTGTTATATCTGGTTGAATAATGCATTGTTATGTGATTAGGGTTTGGATATGTGATGTGAATAAAGGTTAAATACTGATGAAGGCTAACTATTGAGTTCTTTGTTAGAGTGGTGTAATCACATATCTTTGTCCAAGCTAGGTTGCAGACATTTGAGTCCTGCAACCACCCTTGCCTCTACCTCAGGTGAGACTTTATATGCTTCATAGGTGTTGCTGAAAGGGCCAATAGTTAGGGTTTTGTTGGTTCTTTTTTGAAGCGTTGAACCCTGGTTTTGCCCATGTGCCAAAAACATCCCAAACTTCCTGCACCTAAAGCCATTATGTAGGTTCTCATCCTAACTTTCTAGAAGGAAAATTGTGTTCCATTGAACAAGAGGGCCTTATTGGTTGAGGTTCCTTCATGACTAGTCATGTTTAAGCTCTAGGATATAACCTTAGAGAAAAGGAACCAGCTCTGATACCAATTGTTGGAATTACTAAGACAACTGGGAGTGGGGGTGAATCAGTTGTTACTGTGCTTAAATTTTTTTATGCCTATTAATATATTATTAACCTTGTCCAACTGATCATCAATATTATGCAAGACATGAACAACAGAAATAACAAACATCAATCACACATATGATATACACAGAGACAAATATTCATGAGGAAACCCATAAAGGGATAAAACCTCTTCTTCTTGGAAAGATAGGTAGTCTTTTAAGTTATGTACATAATCTTTCTTTGAGCACCAACTCAAAATGAGGCTACAACCTCTTCTTTAACAAGATGCAACTTGTTGAGAGTACCGACTCTCTGGTTTCTCTAGCACCCACTAGAAGGAAGCACCAAATACATGAGTGTTCTAGCACCAACTGGATGGAAGCACCACCATCCAATCACACAGGCACCAACCCGTATAATAGAGAACAATGGTTCTCCCTTGCACCACCATACCACCATGGTTTTTCTGGCTGCAACCAGATGGAAGCTACAACTCCATGTGTTCAATAATCCACTTGTAACTCTTAGGACAACAGTCCCCCCTAGCACCACCCTACCACCCTAAAAGATAAATCTTTTCTTGCTGAAATTTATTACAGTGATACAATATTTATCAATGGCTTACCAGTCTCATCACTATTCTACTACACTGCTTTGCTCTGCCTGCATCAATGTCTTCCTGCTCACATCTTCTTGCGCTTAAGTTCTCGTACTATCTTTTTGTTTTCACCATTTCTGCTCTATCCAGCTTATGTTCTTCATCTCTACATTTTCTCCCTCAGTTCATGATGTTCAACCTCATTTCTTATAGTTCGAATACCTTTTATAGAGAAACAACAACCTCACTCTGTCACAACATTTTTCTTCTATTCCTACTCTCATCATCCGTTACACTTTTCATATCCAACGCTCAAGTCAAGAATCTCATAAACGCTCAGGAATCGTGATTCCAATGCTTAAGAACAATGATTCAACCACTCAGGAAAAATGATTCAGTTAGTGTAACTGAATCGTGTCTGATCAAATAATCACAATATGAAACAACAACCCTTTGATCAGATTCAGTTTGATCAGCGCCATTGGATTATACATGCAGATGATTTTTGAATTTTCAATGCGTAACCTCTGATATGGAGCCTAGCAGTGCCTTCCCCTATCTTGTGTTGATGTGACCTTGAGCGATGATATCACATGACCACATTATTGCGGGCATGGCCAAAGGTGGTTTGAGGGAAATCTAATTTTCACCCTGAAATTCACTACATAGTTCCACGTATGCTGTTGGTGATACCGTGGTTTTGATTGCAGCCCGCTCATGAAAAATTAAGACGTGAGCATGTTTTGACCCCGCAATGTGATGGGATCATCAATCTCAGTATCTTGATGGTGCTCCTGAATGGACAGATAAGATCGGATGGTTTATTTCATGGAAACAAATCAATGGTCATATTTGATCCTTACACTCATCCTTTCATTGTTCAATCCAACAGCTAGGACTTAATCAAACATTGAGATGGATGACTGTCGAAACTTCTCCCTTCGGAACTTTGGGATTTCAACTTTTCAACTTACACTATCCTTCCACTATACTATTTTTGGGCTCTAAATATTTCCTAAAAACAACCTCTATGCATCAACCAAAGGTAGGCGCTGGAACAAACATTTTACTTGTTGCCTACGTAGGTTCTTACCTTTCGTTTTCAATACCCAGCCTCCAGAGATGCAACACCTGTAAAGGAACAACAATCGTAAAGGGAATGGCAGTTGTTCTATTCAAAGGAACAACATGACCTACAAAAGGAACGACAATCGGAACAAAAGGAACAACAGTCATTACATTGGGCCGAACTAATGTTGAATTAATTACATTGTAGTATTTACCCAACTATCTAATTTGTCAACCCGGGGTTCGTAAACTGACAAAGCACACACAAAGTATATGAAAGATTTAAGAAGGAATAATATAATCTAATGTTTAAGCTACAACTAAAATTGAATCATTAATCTAACACACGACTGAAATAGAATCATTAATCTAACACACGACTTGGAATTGAATTAATCTAGTTGCATAAATGAAATTAATCTAGGAATGAGAAATTGTGTGAAGGAATTAATCCAGAAATGGAGAACTACATGAAGGAAAAGCAAGTACAACATGTGAAGAGTTAAATAACACAATAACATATGTGAGCTCACGCCAATGAAGCAATCTTCTATTACAATAACCAAATCAATCTTCATAACAAAATAATAAAATCTTGAAAACCAAAACCATGAATCAAAGCTAAGAATCCCTTTCTCTTTCGAATCCTAATGACTACCATTAATGACTACTCTAATTCTCTACTTACAACTGAAATCTCATGAAGAGAGAGAACTCTCTTTTATACATGAGAGGCTTGAAGATAAGATAACCATCTCATTATTACAGATCCACTTTTCTCTCAACCTATTTCCCATTATTACAAAATATAATCGCTTTAAATCCTCACACATATCTCTCATATATCTTGGATAAGATATTCCAACCAAATATCCATGATCTTCTCCTTGGAATGGGCTTGAATTCTCTCCTCAAATATTGAAATGGTGGAGGAAGTATTTGAGAAATCCTTTGAATTAATCCTTCACATATTCCTACACATTACAAAACTCACACATATTTGAGATATATATGAAAACATGTCAATTTTCTAACATTTAATGACAAATTCCCTTTTAATACTAAAATGAATAAAGTGGAGAACAATAAGGTGAAACCAAAGTATATTTATGGAAATGATATTGTGAAAGGTTAATGGGGTGATGAAATGTGAAGAATGATGAAGGGAAATATGGATGAAAATATGACATTTATGAGCCCCAACAACTATGATCAACGGTTGAGAATACACCCGAAGTGATCTTTCAGATCAGATGAATCATGTCCTTGCTGATGTGGTCTGCC
>ML822661.1:54121-82050 GCA_009831015.1 Picea engelmannii | reverse complement strand
GTCTTGTCATCTTTCGAACTTTGGATAAAATAGATGTGGAATAAATCCAAAGTTAGCTTTTGAAATCCTTGCATTATAATTTATTTTTCTATGCTAAACTAAGTTATTTTCAACACTTTAGGGTGCATTTTAATGTGCAAACCATTTTCACTTTTCTTTGAAAGGAAAAATTCACCTAACCTATCTTCTAACCTATGCATCTAACTCATTAATCCAGCTTAAACTGTTGGATTAATTTATTACTCTACCTAACTACTTTAGCCAAGATTAGACAGTTTGGATAAAATTATTCACTAACCTAACAACATTAATTAAAAAAATGTATGAACATGATTAGACTGTATGATTCAAAATTGGGTTTTCTTGTTTTTTCTCTTTTTTCTATTTTTCTTTTCTTGTATTTTCTTTTCTTTTCTTTTATTTTATACCCTCTTTTCATTTTTTAATATCTTTTTTATTTTTTATTTTTTATTTTTTATTTTTTATTTTTTATTTTTTATTTTTTTTGGAAATCATCTACAGAATTAAATATTATTTACAACATAAGATCATTGAAGGAGAAATATCCAATCACCATCTGATACTATGGAATATAGGACTCTAACAAGCTCAAACAACAAATATCAGAGAATATTTCCAAAGTTTTATCAACAGCATTATCTTCTCTATTTTTAAGAAAGTTCATTTCTTCAAATCACAAGTTCCTACATGAAAAGTTCTGAAAACTTGATTTTATTTTGAGTCATCAAAAAAGGAAAATATACAAATTTTTTACTCAAATTAGCATGAAGATGGACAATAGTATAATTCTCTATGGTTCAGTATTTTCAATGCTACATTTTTACAAATGTTGTATGTTTGATTATATGTTTCAACTAAAACTAGTATCACGAGTTCCTAATACAGATCAACACAAATATTGGATAAAAATATCCGATGTAAGACATTGATAAGGAAACATTCAAGTTGCATATCTTCAAAGGAAAATATTTAGCAAAACCAATGAATCAAGACACCCAAATAGTAGGCATTTAACAAACACAACCAAGGATAAAACATTCCAACAACATGAAAACAATTTGAAACCATCGGAGGAACATTCTTTTAGCACTCTGTAAATTTGTTCGGCTGATAAATAGACGACAGAGATAACTATTTCAACCAAATTTGAGATCTGAAACTAGCCTTTTAGACCTAGAGAGGGCTCTCTCGGGAGACTTTGTCTCGGTACAGGATATGGCTCTAAGTTATCTGCTATATTTTACACTTTTGAAACAGTGAGTTATGGTTATATTGGCACAAGAGAGTAAGACCTTGGGATATGGAGTCGGTTCAAGAAAACGATAGAAATAAATGACTCGATGACTGAACTTGAGAGGATAAAGGCTAAGCAAGTAACAGTCTTCAGTGAAAAATCGTTGTATGTGGTGGGAGAAAAATATGAAGCAACTCGGAGAACTGATGAGGATGAATTTGGAGTTAACTTAGAGGAAAACGGTTTGTCTAAATGGTGTGAATCCCAGGGCACTGCGCAGTGAATCCCAGGTTCAAAAATACGCTCATATTTAAACAACAATAGATATGAATAAATAATACAGAAAGTATGTATGAAAAGAAAAGGAAACAATACATCCAACTTTTACAATTAGAATCTTTTCATCAAAGCTTCAGGACTTTTGCATTAAATTTCGATCGAACTCAAACTACATTCAATAGACATTGTCTATACTAATTTTTCCAACCAACTTGGCTTACATTGAAAAGATAAAATATATAGGCAAGGGCGCTGCTTGGGCTATCCTAATCTCTAGCTATTGTCCCTAGAACTTAGGAAACCGATTGTTCTACGCTAAATGACTCTTTGCATGACGCCTTTCCAAAAATAGAAAACAACTACATATGGTCGCATCATGACTGCTTGTGTTTCTCCATGGGGATTCGGTTATCAGAAAAGTCTCGTCATGGAGAGAGTGATGTGTCAAATCCTTCCTTCGACAAGGTATTTGAACAACCAAGTGATGTGTCAAAGCCTTCCTTGATTTCTATCATGCGTTGCTTTGCTGGGGTGCATGCGCGGCAAGTGGCTACTGACTGTCATGACCATTACCAAAATGACAAAATCATCTAAGGGTGATGCCTCCTTCAAAAATTGTCAATATATGTGCTTCATTCGATGATACGAGAATGAACCCAGTTAATCATGTTTCTTCTGCACGTTGGCAAGAGCTACGCAGACTTTCTCCTCGGTCGCTTCACCTTCTCTGAAAAGCTTCACATTCCTTTCTTTTGACAACCTATGTGTTTCATGCAGTTGAACCATTGTATCCTATGCCTCTCTGAGTTATCTCTTAATCCATGTTATGTTTCCCTAGCGACCTTGTGATGCTGACACTTCAAGGGTCTTTGCTGCCAACTGTTGTCTTAGTTCCTTGTTCTCCTGGTAAATTTCGGCGACAGTGAGTTTCGCCTATTTCAGCTACTGAGATTGCTCTCAAACATTAGTGCCTGCAGCATTTTTCCTCCTCATTCTTCTCCCGCTTCCTCGGCTTTCACCTTCAACAGGTTCTATCTGAATAGCACGCATAAGTAATTCTTCGGCAGTCAATATGGCATGTGGCTTGTTTGGAACTTGGGTTTCCCCAACTTCCTTGTTCTTCCTTGGCCTTCCCCTTCTCTGGGGTATCTGTTGTTGGGGAGACAAGGCTTCTAATGTATTTCCTTCCTGTGCATATTCTTCCACTCCAAGCTCCGAGCGATGTGATATCCTCTCTTCCGCGGGCAAAGGTGAAACTCCCTTTAGATCCTTGGGGGTGCCTGCTGTGAGTGTGAAAGAATCTCAGTCGCTTTGGGACTTGGGCATGGAGCTTCTGCCACTCCGCGTGCCCTTTATTACGTTTTGGGAGGTTGCCATGGTGCAACCCGTATTTGTCTTGCAAGCGGTGGATCTGG
This sequence comes from Picea engelmannii, assembly GCA_009831015.1. NCBI lineage: Eukaryota > Viridiplantae > Streptophyta > Pinopsida > Pinales > Pinaceae > Picea > Picea engelmannii. The sequence continues at coordinate 79,101 of ML822661.1, read as the reverse complement.
AAAAATCCCAAGATGGATAATTCGATCAACCTGGGCTTGCGAGAAAAGATTACAAACAATGCATAACCCCAATTTTTGAATAGAATGCATGCAGAGCATATGAAATTTATAACAGAGTAGGCATGAGGAGGAGACGTACCAAGGAACACTGAATTCATGGCGACTGGATGTTTTGAAATGGACTGTAGATTTTCCATAGCACATCCGCGAGTGTAAATTACGGTTGATAAGGGCTGCAGAACATACATGATACGAACGTTGTGATTTTTCATTCTTCCATCCTTCATAATGAGCCGATCATGGTTACTGCACTTGACGATGCGACTTCTATTAACATCTTGCCTAGACTTGGGGCACATAAAAACTCCCTTTTTTTACAGGACCCAATTCTTTGGGAACATACTCGTACTTATTTACGCATGTTTGGACTCTGGCATCCCTTCCCAACTCCAAGGGCCAACCGGCCACCTGCTGACTTTGACCCCTTTGTTGTTATGTACCTGACTTCACATGATTTGAAACATGGGCCATAACTTGACTAAAACCGACTCTAATTGAAGACAAAAATGGCGGAGCTAATAGCTGGCGTCAACGGTGATGTTATCCTCCCCACAAGGTAGCAAATAACAGTAGACCAGGTGCCTGACAATTGGGCCTTATTCAACTTTCAGACACTCAAATATGAAAGACAAAATGCAACCTAACCTATTGACATAGTTTCTAAAAGATTCAGCATAAACTTAGGGCCTTCACTTCAGGCTTCAATTTTTTGCTGACATACTGACTCGACACAAAAATAAAATGACTATTTACAATGACATGTGACTTAAAAAGATATTATTTCATTAGATAATGTTTGAGGAACCTATCGTTTACAGGGCCCCAACCAATGCACTCTCCATTTAGTTCTTCCAGAAAATAAGAATTATTTCCACAATGTGCACTGATTTTGAATGGACCCATCCACAGATTATCGAATTTTTCATGCTTTCCTTTATCCTCATTTCTCGCATCCCATTTCAACACCAAATCACCCAACCGAGATTCATGTTGCTTAGAACGCTTCTCAAAGGTTTTCTTCATCCTCTCCTGGTGGAGTTGTGATCAATTGTACACATGTTCCCTCATCTGTTATGTGTGAACCAGCTAATTTATTCTCCTCTGCGTGTTACCTGGTCGACCTCCTGCTCTTGCAACAACTTTCTGACGGGAAACCCTAGTGTGGTAGGAAAACTTGTGTTTTTGTTGTATACAATCTGAAAAGGTGATGTTTAGATGGACTTCTTGGTGGTAACCCGGTCTACCCATAGTACATAGATAAGATTTTTATGCCAAGCTTTCTTATTGTCTTGCAAGAGTCTTTTGATGATCCTGGTCAGGATTTTATTTGATGATTCTGCTAACCCGTTTCCTTGTGGGTAGTATGTTGTAGAATTCCCCAGGGTTATATTGTAATCCTGACAAAACTTCTCCATCTTCTTGGACTTGAATGCGGTCGCATTGTCAGTGATGATCTTGACGGGGAATCCGAATCTCGACAATATATTTGTCTCCATAAATTGGATGATGACTGGATCAATAGCTTTCTTCGTGGGGATCTCTTTTATCCATTTTGTGAAGTAGTTTGTGGCCATGAGTATCCATTTGTACTACGCTGAGGATGGCGGATTTATTTCCCCTATGAAATTCAAACCCCACTACATGAAAGGTGCTTCGATCGAGATTGGCTTTAGTGGCAGGGGCTACAGCTTTCTTCTTCCGTCGAAAATCTGACACTCATGGCAACCAGACACTTCTTTGTATACGTTTGTGAAGATGGTAGGCCAATAGTAACCCACTCTCACGATTTTGTGCATGGTGGTTTTCCAGTAGTGGTGTCCTCTGTAGTTTCCTTTATGAAATTCCTCGATGGCTTGTTTCACTTCATTCTCCAGCAAACAACTTAGCAATATCCCTCTGGTATCTTTCCAGTATAGTGAGTTATCCAAGATGTAGAACCTGACAGCTTTGAGATTTAAAAACCGGGCCACATGTTTTACTTAAACCCAGGGGGGTTTGTAGATTCCTCATCACATAGATGATGTATGTATACCATAGTGAATCAACGAACTCTTGAGAGACCTGTGTAGTTGTTTCTTCCTGAGATTTTTCTGACAGATTAGCAATGAAGTTGATCCCCAAAGTGTCGCAGTCTGACTGCACCATCAGCTTTTCAAGGCCCTGACCCTTCATCAGCTTCGTGGGTTTGATCTCAAGGTCATGTTCCAGCATGGCCGCTATCCACTTACCTCTCTGTCCCTCTGGGTCAGGCTGAGTCAAGATATCCTTGACTGAGTTGTTGGGCACATAAGCGATAACATGGGAGTGCAATATGTAGTTTTTGAACTCCTTCAGGTCCTTCACTAAGGCGTATGCTTGTTTCTCCATAATGGTGTACCTTAGTGGAGCATCCCTCAGCATTTGACTCAAATAGGCTATGGGCTTCTCAAAGTTATGCTCGTCTTTCTGTAACAGCACGTCGGCAATCATATGCTCTGAGGTGAATGAACATAGGATGAAATCTCTCATGAAGTCTGGACTGGCTAGCATAAGAGCTCTATTCAGCGCCACCTTGATATCTTCAAATGAATTCCTGGCTTTCGAGTTCCACTTGATCTCATTCCCCTTTCTGAGCATGCAAGTGATATGCTTTATAATCTCTGCCAGGTTCGGGATGAATCTTCTCAACAAGTTTACTTTTCCCAGGAAGGATTGCACTTCCTTCTTATTACGCAGAGTGCCCATTTTCAGGATTCCTTCAACCCTGTTGGGGTCTATCTTAATTCCCTCTTTCGAGATAATGTGCCCCAACAGATTCCCTTCTTCCATCCCGAAATGTGATTTCTTTGGATTTAGCGATATGCCGAACTTCCTGCACTTCTGGAAAACCCTTTTCAGATGCTCAAGGTGTTGTTCATTAGATTCAGAGTATATTGTGATGTCATCCAGATATATCACAATAAACTTGTCCTTTTCGTCAGCAAACGTGATGTCCATTTCCCTTTGGAAGGTAGCTTTGGCGTTCATCAGGCCGAAAGGCATCTTGGCATACATGAATGTCCCCCATCGTGTCGTAAAAGCAGTATTTTCCCTGTCATATGGTTGTACCAAGATCTGATTGTAACCCGAAAAACCGTCCAGCATGGACATCTTCTGGGACTCCACCACATTTTGCAGAATATAGTCCATTTTCGAGAGAGGGTAGTGGTCCTTGAGGGACACTTTGTTTAAGTTACGAAAATCCACACACAGTCTTATTTCACCGCTCTTTTTTCTAACAGGTACCAAGTTGGCCACCCACTTAGAAAACCTTAAAGAAACGATAATTTTAGTTTCTAATAGTTTCTTTACCTCCTTTTCGATTAGTGGCAGCAGTAGGGGATTTGTCCATCGCAGCTTCTGTTTGAATGGCCTCTGGTCTTCTTTGAGAGGGATGATGTGCCGAATCACTTTACTGTCATACACCTTCAAGTCATCATAACTCCAAGCGAAAACATCTGGGAAATCCTTCATGATCTTGATGTAGTCTTTTTTTACCTCTAGGCTAAGTGTTTTCGACAATTTGATTATTTTTGGGTTCTCCTCAGTCTCGATGTTGTAGTCTTAGACATCCTCATCGTTTGTAATGATCTTGGGATTTCTAGCCACATCATTTTCGTCAAACATCTTTTCCAACGGAACTAGCCCCTTTGGGATGATGCTGTTCTTCAATTGTGCTATGTCCCTTCCCGCTATTTGGTTCTGGAAAGGGTCTTCATTACTGCATGCATCTGTGCTCTCGTCTTCGTCGCAGCAGTGCTCATCATCAATGTTTATGTTAGAAAACTCGTCGCTCATTTGAAGAAATCTCTCCACATGTTTGTCATCCTCAAACACCTGCCAATGTTTGATATTATCAGGCACTGTCGACCTATGTTTGACTTCGATCTTGTATTTTATGTTTGGGAAGATGGGGATTTTAAAAACCAAGGCCAAGGTGGCCAATGCATCGGCGATCTAATTTTTCTCCCTTGGGATAGCAAATAGATCATACTTTGAAAATTCTTCGAGGAGGTCCAGCATCAAATTTATGTACGCTCTCAGCCTGGGGTGTTTGGACTGATATATGCCTTTCACCTGGTTTATAACCAGCTTGGAGTCTTTGCACATTGTTATCCTCTTCATGCCCAGTTCTTTGAAAACCTTCAAGCCCAAGATCAGTGCCTCATACTTGTCCATGTTGTTTGTACATTCGAACATGAGCTTGTATGAACACAACCTTGTGCCCACCTCAGGGGGGGCTTATCCATACGCCAACATCTTTGCCTTCCTTACTGACAACGCCATCAAAAATCATGTTCCATATCTCGTTTTCCATGCAGTTCTTTAGGTCGGTGCACTCTGTTGCTTGTCGTGCGGTTTCCTCATCGGCTGTCATGATGGTTGCCAACTCTTCCTCTTCAAAGCTCAAGTCATTACAGAATATAGAAGAACCACCCTTAGTGTCGATGGAGTATATAGGATGGTTATTTGGCTGCATCTTACTGCTTACCATGTATTTCAGCAACACTTCTCTATACATCCATCTATCCTGGCCAAATATAGGAATGGTGGCGTATGACATGTCCATTTGTAGAGTCCCCTTTAACTTCGTAGCCCACAACCTGGACAACAACATGCCAAACTTAGGGGGTATGTCTGCCACTACCACGTCCATAACCATGTTTTTCGAAGGAATTTGGACCAATGATATGACCAAGTCCTTGATGAGACCCAAGCACTCGACTTTCCTCGAATCAAAAGAAAAAAGGTCCTTATAGGGTTGCGTTATGTCCAAACCCAACTCGTCCATGATCACCTTTGGCATGAGGTTGTGTGACGCGCCTGAATCTAGCATGGTGTTATGCAGGGTCATGTCATGGATTTTTAGATTGACATAGAACGGGGGAACGTCCTCAGTATCACTTGTCTCCTCAACACACAGACCAAACAAAATAGCAGGGTGATCGTCTTGGACGTTCAAAGTATCGGGGGTCCCTCCCATCTTTATCATTTTAATAATTTTCTCCCAATACTCACTCTTTCTAATAAGTTCGTTGAACGGGACAAAGATTTTGATTTTATCCATTTCATGCTCAAAGCTAAAAGGGGGACAGACTTTCTCTACCTCTTTTCCACATGCTTCTTGGCTTGTTTCTAGCGCTTTCCTTGGGTCTTCCTCCTTTGACTTCACCTTTTCATTTGCATCCTTGGTTGGTTTGTTCGGCTTCAGTTGACTTGTGGAAGGGGTGTCCATCGGAGGTTTCCTTATGGTATTTGTCTATTGAGCCTTGGTAGAAACCTACCTGTTCCTTTGGTTATATTTCTTCTGAAACTGCATGATGGCGTTTTGATAACCTTTTTTGAACTCTTTTGTCTCCCAGGACAGCGTTTCATCTGTCTCAAGTATCATATCATCACTTTCAGTCATGTACTGATCATTCTCTCCCTTTGTCAAAAACACATGCAGGTTCTTGTCATCGAAACAATGCATTTGATCTTTGAACATCTGATCAAAGTCTTCGTCCGCGTAGTTGTTTTGGAACGGAGGCCTTGTCTGTTGGTCACCCTGATCTCTCTACTCCCTCTGTTCCCTCTGTCTGATCTAAGGAACTTGACCCCTTCTGAGGTTCTGATTTCTGGGCTGGGGTTCATGTTGTTCTCGGATGGTAGGTTTGTTTCCCATGGACATTCTCTCTATCAATTTCTCCATCGTCTTCATCATCAAGTCAAACTTGTCGTCCGAGGACCAAGATGTTGATGGTTGTGCATCTCCTTGGGGTTTCTTATCGCCTCTGTTGGATATTTATTTGATCTTCCCCAACACCGTCATATTTACATCGACTTCGATCGCGTTGCTCATTATTGTGACTAGATTTGCTCATCTTCTTTCTCTCAACAGCAAGGCGAAATCGTTGTCGAAGGAGTCGATGTATCACAACTGCGTAGCCCCAAGGGGTGGCTAGACTTCTGCAGGAATCAAGTTATAAACCTTCATGAAATGGGCTGAGAATTATTTCATCGTCTCCTCCGACGCCCTCTTCATATTATTGTATTGTGTTAACAGTTGCAAGGGGTTCTTCTTGTCTCCCCATCTAGTAATGAAAGACATCTTGAACACGGCGAAGTCTTGAATTCTTGCAACCGAGAGTTCTTTGAACCATTTCCTCACCTCCCCCGAAAGGCTCTGTGTGAACAACCTCATTTTAGCATCTGCATAGTCCAACTCCTCTAGGTCAAAAAAATCGTTAAACCAATCCAGATGCCTCTGGGTTGAAACATTCCCTTCAGCATCTTAGAGCTTAATCCTCTGGCTGTAATTTTGGGGAAAATAATGCAGTTGGGCTGGAAGAATGAGGGGGGAGAATATGGTGGCCATGGCTTTAGGAGGGTTGGGGATTTGAGGGATATTATTAGATATCAGGGCTTGGAATCTCTTCTGGTCGAAAAATATCTCATCCAAGTTGGTTTCTGACTTAGACCTGAATAGGGTTTGCTCAAATAATGCATCAAACTCAAGGTCGTCAATGCTTTGTGCACCATATTTGGGTAAGGACAGGAATCTATCTAGGTAATAGAATGGGTATGGCACTTTCTCTCTATGCTTGCACAGAAGTTTCTTGGGATCGCACACTGGATATACAGGGTTTGGGTCAAGCTTTGCTCTGGTATAGATCATCCTCGGAGCCAGGGTTCCTGAACCGCGTTACTTGGTGATACTGGTCTTTTTGACTGGAGTCGCTAAGGTAAAGGTTTTCATCCAATATAGATGTTTGTCCCTCTATTACCCTCAGGGGTAAAAACTGTAACTTTAGTCGTTCTCCTAGGGAAAATTTATTCAATTCTGTCCCCGGCAACAGTGCCAGAATGTTAGCACTCTGTAAATTTATTCAAGTGACAAACAGACGACAGAGGTAATTATTTCAACCAACTTTGAGATCTGAAACTAGCCTTTCAGACCTGGAGAGGGCTCTCTCAGGAGAATTTGTCTTGGTATAGGATATGTCTCTAATTTATCGACTAGATTTAACACCTTTGAAATAGTAAGTTCTAGTTATATTCGCGTAAGAGATCGAGACCTTGGGCTATGGAGTCAGTTCAAGAAAACGATAGAAACAAATGACTTGGTGACTGAACTTGAGAGGATAAAGGCTAAGCGAGTAACAGTCTTCAGTGAAAAATCGTTTTATGTGGTGGGAGAAAAACATGAAGCAACTCGGAGCACCGTTGAGGATGAATTCAGAGTTAACTTAGAGGAAAACAGTTTGTCTAAATGGCGCAAATCCCAGGGCACTGCACAGTGAATCCCAGGTTCAAAAATACATTCCTATTTAGACAGCAATAGATATGAGTAAAGAATAAATGAAGTACGTATGCAAACAAAAGGAAACAATACATCCAACTCTTACAATTAGAATATTTTCATCAAAGCTTCAGGACTTTTGCATTAAATTTCGATCGAACTCAAACTACATTCAATAGACATTGTCTATACTAATTTTGTCAACCAACCTGGCTTACATTGAAAAGATAAAATATATAGGCAAGGGCATCACTTGGGTTGCCCTACTCTCTAGCTATAGTCCCTAGAACTTAGGAAAATGATTGTTCTACACTAAATGACTCTTCGCATGATGCCTTTCCAAAAATAGAAAACAACTGCATCTGGTCGCATCATGACTGCTTGTGTTTCACCACAAGGATTTGGTTATCAGCAAGGTCTCGTCATGGAGAGAGTGATGTGTCAAATCCTTCCTTCGACAAGATATTTGAATGACCAAGTATTCTGACAGGCTTAGGCCATTTGCTATAACGGCCTTGATTTCTGTCACGCGCTGCTTTTTTGGGGTGCATGCGCAGTGAGTGGTTGTTGACTATCGCAACCGTTACCAAAATGACAAAACCGTCTAAGGGTGATGCCACCTTCAAAAACTGTCAAGATCCGTGCTCTGTTTGATGATACAATAATGAACCTAGTTAATCATGTTTCTTATGTGCACTGGCAAGAGCTGTGCGGACTTTCTCCTCGGTCGCTTCACCTTCTCTAAAAAGCTTTGCATTCCTTTCTTCTAACAGCCTCTATGTCTCACGCAGCTTTATGATTGTATCATGCACCTCTCTGAGTTGTCTCTTAAGCCACGTTACAGTTCCCTCATGACCCTGTGATGTTGACACTTCAAGGGTCTTTGTTGCAAACTGTTGTCTTAGTTCCCTGTTTTCCTGGTAAAGTTCGGCGACAGCGAGTTTCGCATGTTTCAGCTGTTGGGATGGCTCTCGAACATTAGTGCCCACAAAATCTGTCCTCCTCATTCTACTCCTGCTTCATCTTCTTTCACCTTCAAAAGGTTCCAACCGAATAGCATGCATAAGTAAATATTCGGTAGCCGATCTGGTGCACGGCTTGTTTAGAACTTGGGTTTCCCCAAATTCCTTGTTCTTTCTTGGCCTGCCCCTTCTCCAGGGTATATGTTGTTGGGGAGATAGGGCTTCTAATGTGTTTCCTTCCTACACAACTTCTTCCACTCCATGCTCTGAGTGATGTGATATCCTCACTTCCACGGGAAAAGGTGAAACTTCCTTTGGATCCTTGGGGGTGCCTGTTATGAGTGAGAAAGAATCTCAGTCGCTTTGGGGCTTGGGCTTGGTGCTTCTGCCACTTCATACACCCTTTCTTATGTTTTGGGAGGTTTCCATGGTGCAACCTGTATTTGTATTGCACGCAGTGGATCTGGAAAAATCCCAAGACAGATAATTCGATCAACCTGGGCTTGCGAGAAGAGATTACAAACAATGCATAAGCCTGATTTTCGAATAGAATGCATGCAGAGCATATGAAATTTATAACAGAGCATGTGGGAGGAGGATATGTGCCAAGGAACACTGAATTCATGGTGACTGGATGTTTTGAAATGGACTGCATATTTTCCATAGCACATCCGCGAGTGTAAAGTACAGCTGATAAGGACTGCAAAACATACATGATACGAACGTCGTGATTTTTCATTCTTCCAGCCTTCATAATGAGCCGATCATGGTTACTTCACTTGCCGATATGACTTCTATTAACAACTTGCCTAGACCTGGGGCACGTAAAAACTCCCTTTTTTGACATGACCTAACTCTTTGGGAACAGACTCGTACTTATTTACACATGTTTGGACTCTAACATCCCTTCCCGACTCCAAGGGCCAACCGACCACCTCCTGACTTCAACCCCTTTGTTGTTACGTACCTAACTTCACATGCTTTGACACATGGGCCATAACTCGACTAAAACCGACTCTAATTGAAGAGATAAATGGCGGCGCTAACACATTGCAGCTACAAAAATTCAAGAGCATCAGCATTTGATACACCAAGGTTTAATCATTTTTGTTTTATTATTTAGAAAGTAGAATATAAACTGCAAATTACTTTTTGAAAAATCCTTTATGGTACTTTCCCCATCCCTACACTACCTATCATTTCACTAACCATCCCTACATTACCTATCATTACACTACCACCACTAACTATCATTACACTACCACCACTACCTATCATTACACTTTCATCCCCATAATACCATCCTTCTACTACTATCCATATATTACTACATCTATCCCTTTTCATTCCATTCCTCCATATCCATTACTTTGTAGTTCTCTAAATTTCATCATATTTATTTCCCTACATATCTCTTATCTCCTCATTTAATTTTGAATACCAACATAACACCTATGGTTGTATGACCCAATATACCATCTTACAAGAACTCATCACATTTGGTAAAGCCTCGAATTACTTATATTGTTGAGCCAAAAATTTAAAAATTAGTGGAGGCATTCAACAAATATTGTTGCAAGGTTGTGGGATAGCGCCATAGAGGAGAATTCGAGGCTGAAAACGAGGAGTTCAAGAGAGAATTTGAATCAATTCAAAATCTAGAAGTTGAAAGTTTCACTGCTTGTAAATGCCATAGAGGCAAATCATAAGATACAAGAGAAAGGTTTAAAGCTTAAAAGGAAGAGTCCAACTGCAAAATTGAATCAAAACTGACATAGTTCAAAACTGGAACTTGAAGATTGAAAGGAGAGGGTTTTCCAAACCTGCAAGAAAAATGCCATAGAGGATATAAGGATAAATAGTAAAGGTAACTCAACTCTCAACAAGAAGTAATTTTTTCTGAAGTGTAACAGGTTTGAAGGGCGCACCATTATGGTTCGAATTTCACACAATTATGGATAGAATGCATTGCAAGGGATGAAAGGAAGCTACAGGAGGAGGCATTCAAAGCTACAAGTGACCAATTGAGTCACAAAATCACACCAATAAGAATAAAATTTGAAAGCGGAGGTAGCAATTGTGAAGATAGAGATTTTAAAACAAACTGAGGTATTTTTTTCTGCAATCTATTTTCAAAATTCTGAAGTATAAAATTGATATTCAAGCGTGAAAAAAAAATCCACAGAGATCAAGTTTTCAAAATAGTATTTAAGGAGGGTTTTTAAAAACATAGAACAACACCACTAGCAATCTTAAAGACTGAGCAGAATCAAGTTTTCTTCAAGATAATTGCATTAAAACTAAACATTTGTGTTCAGAAAAATTTCAAATGGTTGTGAGAAAGGAACCATATGAGGTCAGTTTGGTTGGGGTCCATGAAGATTGTGAAGAGATATTTGTTTATTTTTCTATATGAGATAATATGAGATGATATATGATCGATGTATTATTACAAAGATGAGTGTTCCATATATAGAGAACATATGGTGATCATCCATGAAAGGATGTGTCCCTTGGATAATAAATAACTAATTATTTATTATATATATTTGTACCTTATATATATATATATATATATATATATATATGACATGATATTTATATGGAAGAATGTCTTCTAGATGTTGTCCAAACATCAACACGCCCTCTCAATGAGGGAGACATTATTAATCATGCTAAATCTTGTCTCTAAAGTATACAAACTTCACCCTAGACTCGTGACAATTGTCTGTTAGTCTTGGGAGATGTCTCTCTCCCACCTTAACCGAGGGGAAACTCCTTTTGTGGCTCTCCCTATGAGCCAATTGACTCTCTCTGAGATCAATCTCACTCTGGGTCTACATGTGATAGCATCTAGCATCTTTAGTCTTTATCATTCCTTGTCAAATCACCATGACTAGGAAAAAGACTACACCAGAGTCGTTCACCACAGGTACACCCCTGTGAGTGAATGTCAACTTGATGCTAACTGACACGTGTAAATCACCTCAAGCACCTCAACTACATAGTATTCCTTGTAATGATCAAGGAAGGACTATTCCTTGGCCCATTTACCACAAGTACACCTTTGTGATAAATGTATCTTATCTCCCTTGGTATGCAACCCAATCTAGGAAAAGGTCCACCCGATGCTGACTCATGACACTCACTACATGTACACCCCTATGGGTGAAACTCTGTCCAATGTTTCCACACACTAGAGGAACACTAGCACATCAAGTCTTTTGTTCTTTGAAGACTACACTTGGGCCATTCACTAGTGGTCAAATCACCATACCCAATCCTGGGAGAATATTTTCCCAATGTTGAACCATCAACACTTCCTCTTAGCTAGGGAGGTATCTTTCCATGATGTCTTCATCTAGTAGTCCATTGACTACTCTGTAATCGACTAGTATCAAACATCTACTACCATGCCATCGGTATCTTGAATCATCTATCACAATCTCTGTGATCAAGCAGCACACAGTTGCTCCAAGTGATCTAGTAGTCTCCATGACAATCAACTAGTAGCATACAACTACTATCTAATGACACACAGTCATTTCCAGTGGTATACAACCACTTAGTAGTACAAAACTATTGTCTAGATACACACAGTCACTGCCAGTGGTACACAACCATTGTAGTAGCACACAACTACTATCCAAAGGCACACAGTCTCCACCAATAGTACACAACCACCATAGTAGTACACAGCTATTGTCTAGACACACAGTCTCCGCCAGTGGTACACAACCACCATAGTAGCAAAAGGTATGTCATGCGTGGCACTCCCATGTGGACTTCTAGAGGCTACTCCCTTTAGAAACACTAACGTCAATTCCCCACAATGTGTGATGTCAAGGTCAACTCCCTTGACATGTCCTCATGTGCTCTCCACAAGGGATGTGTCCTCATGTGCTCTCTGCAAGGGACGTTGGGCTATAATCCCAAACCCACTTATCCCTCTCGGATAAGTGTCTTGACAGATCAACTCAACTCAGTCATAGAGGAGTATGATATGGAGAATGTCTCAGGAAGTTGCAAACATTAACACTCCCTCTCAGTGAGGGAGGAATTCTCTATCATGCCAAGTCTATTATGGAAGTACTCGAACTTTGTCCTGGTAAGGGGTTTGGTAAGAACATCAACAACCTGTTCATTTGTAGGAAGGTATTGCACTAGTAATGCCTTCCTCTTCACCATGTCACAGATGTAGTTGATATACACAAGACTTGTGCTAGCTCATCCTACAAGGGGTGGCCAGTCCCTTGGGGCTGATCATGCTCAGTCATCTTGGACCATACTTGAGATATCGAGGTTCCCTCATGAAACCAATGTCCAAGACATATCTAGGTTCCCTCATGGAACCAATGTTTCATAAGACATATCGAGGTTCCCTCATGGAACCAATGTCTCACGAGACATATCGATGTTTCCTCATGAAACCAATGTCTTATTTCATTCATCTGACCATCTGAGGCACATCAGGATGAAGTCTAAATTCCCCCCTACTAGTCTACACAGGAACCTTTGGGGAGAATGTCTCATGATGTAATCATATTAGCATTCCCTCTTAACGAGGGAAGACATTTGCATCAGCATAGTAGTTCACCAACTAGCCAATTGGTCGATGGTAAACATTTGTCAGATGCCCTGAATGTCAGCAATATTCTCATTTGTGTGTTGAAGCCCAGCTGCTTCATCTGCACCATGTCTCAGATGAAATCCTGTGAGAAGCCTCTGAAGCCTCACTACTTCCACGACTCACGTCACTGGTTGCGATATATTCCGCCTATGCTGTATTGAATGCTATAGAAGTCTGCTTCCATGAATCCTAACTAATCTTGAGCTGAAGCAGCACCCTCTAGTGCCCTTTCTATCAAATGCACTCTTTGCCTGGTCAGAACTGTATATCTTTGTATCCTCTCTTCATCTCTTGAGACATATCCAACTATACCACACTGGTACACCTTCTTTGTTGCAACTTAGTCTACTCAAATCACAAGTTGGATCAGGGTGCTTACTACAAAGCACTAGCTAGTTCTTTTCTTGAGAGTAGGTCCTCCACTCTCTTTGCAACTACTTCCTCTGGGATTCTGCAACTGCTCCCTCTAGGACTTTGTAACTAATAAACAATGAGACTAAGAGTAGCTTCTCTACTCTGTCAGCAATTGCCTTCCTCTGGGGATGCTCTTTGTGGAACTTTCTCCTCCAATCTCTCTTTGCAATTGCTTCCTCTGCAACTGCTCTATCTAGAACTGAGAGTGGCTCAATAACTACTCTCTCTAGAGCTGGAAGTGACTCCTCCTCTGTATTTTATCCCTCTAACATTGAAGGTAGCTATTCCTCCTTCTCTGGAGGTAACTCAATCTATGCTCCCTCTTGATGTAGTACTACCTCCCTCTCTGGGAGTGCCTCTACATACACTGAAACTACTACCATGCCTACTCCCTCAACAACTCATGGCTCGAGTCATGTATCAGGACTCCTAAAATTTCTCTTTCTGAGTCAAACTTCAAAATATATCACACTACCTACCAAGTGATCTCATTTTCCACTAACCAAGTCCCCCTTCTGGAGACTGCACCAAAAAGAGAGAAGATCAAGGGGATTGGTCTCCTTTTCTCTTTCATTGCTTGCACACTAGAAATATTGATTACATGCATAACATTATTGAGCACCCGTACCAGGGAAAGTGGCTCAAATACAATAAGACATCTTTCGAGCTCTCGTACCAGAGAAAATGGTCCTTCAAAGAAATAAGGATTTACATATCAGGGATAATGACCCTTGTTGCCAATTGTCTTACTTCCCAATGCCTACTACAATCACTACTATCATCTTCAAGTCTTTCTACTTAAAATATTACATCGTTGTCCGACACTGGAGCAAGACCATCCACTAGTTCAATATCAATTTTGAAAAGCATTTTTGCAAGGGAGAAAAGGTTTTCCATTACTTTTGGCAATGAGGAGAATGGTTGCAACTCTTCCTCTTTTATGCCATACTTCACCTCATGAAACCACTTTCTCCAAAAGAAAATATCCTAACGAAACATATCCTTAGTTTCTTTAGCATGTTTTTCTTATGTGATTAGGCATGTGTTGTGGATATTAGGGTTTCCAAACCCTATTATTCTCCATGCCAACTCTTCTATCTGGATACATAATACTTCCCACAGGAGAAAACAACCATTGTAATGCCTTTGCAAAAATCCCCATCAGCATCCATCAACTCGTAACCTTTCTATCCTTGGTTTCAACCATGAACTCGCGGGTAAGATGTTGAACATGTATAGGCTCTAATGGTTGCAACACAACATACTTGTCCAGTGGTATTCTAAAGCAATTGATCAATGGTTAAATACAGATAGGAAAAATGCTTGCCCATGTATGGTACCTAAGGTCTGTCTCAAAATGAAAGGATTCAAAAACCTTAACAATATAATTTGGTGTGGTAGTATTTGTTATATTATCTTGAAACATGATTTCTCCACTTGAGGGATGGGATTGGCTCCCATGATGAGCACGGTCGCACCGTCGCTAAAGAGAGATTGGTTGACCATACTATTGAGGTGGGTGTTGGAGGGGCCACAGAAGGTAACAACTATGATTTCATTGCATATGACTAGAACACGAGCTCCTCGGTTGTTCTCGATGAGATATTTAGCTGCGAGGAGAATGATGCCTCCAGGGAAGCATCTGTTATGATCCAAAATACTCAAAATATCATAAAATAATAGAATTACACACCATGTATAGAATGTCAATGTGGAGCACAACTCCAAGATAGATAAGTTACACAATAACTCCTTAAAGAATAGGGGAACCCCCTCCAATTAACCAAATACCTTTCATACTTCATAATTCATATGTCAATAATGAATACGTGATCTCTTATATATAGCTATTCACACTTGCACATGAGGCCCCTTTTATCATTAGGTCGACCCTATTACATATGTATTTACACATTACATGTACATTTAGGCCCTTATATGCCCCCCCTTGGGGTCATATCATATACATTTATCCATATATATGCCCCTCTTGGGTCATAACAGCATCCATGTTGGTACATCATGACTCTCTTAACGTTGAGGTGTAGGCCAAGAAGCTTTGTCAGTTGCGGAGGCCAATAAGCATTGTCAGTTGATAGTCAAATCCGGGCATGTAGACTCCACTGGTAGTGAAAAAAATGACACGAGTAATATTTGACTTGGTTTGTCCCCACTCCTTGATGGCCTTGGCAGTCGCTTCTTTTCCAAGTCTGCATAGCTCCACCACTACCATGTCTTGTCGTGCGTCCAACGATGGTGCCATGTACTCGCACACACTAGGATTCAATTGCATGAAAGTCTGTTGGCAATGATGGGTTATTAACAAAGCACTCATCATTGTCGTCAATGATTAAATCATCCCATGAACATTTGGTTGCATCCAAATCCATGTCCAACCATTCTACTGTTGTTGAATTACTATACCAATCTACATGCAGCAGACTAGTGAATACATGATCCCAATCTAGTTCAGAAAAACATGATGTTCCATTTCAACTTCCATTTACCTAGGCCCTCTCGTGAGGGAGTCAAGCCCAGTCCTGCTCTAATACCATGTTGATTTTTCTATATGAGATAATATAAGATGATATATGATTGATGTATTATTACAATGATGAGTGTTCCATATATAGAGAACATATGGTGACCATCCATGAAAAGATGTGTCCCTTGGATAATAAATAACTACTTATTTATTATATATATTTATACCTTGTATTGGCAATTTTGAAGGTCATAACTCAGGAATAACCAGGGAATTTGCCAATACTTTTGATGGAGTATGTGCCCATACAGGAAATCCCACACTTCATATCTTTGAGAACTCTTTATCTGAGATCATTGGGCTTCCACAAGTAGGAGAAAAATGGTTTGAAAACAAGCCCATAAAGGCATATTCTTAGATTCCATACATGCTAGAGAATAGGAGAAGATTTAATCGGAGCTCTGGAGTGCCTAGAACCTGGCTCAAAGATCCCTGGAAGGATTTAGAATTCATTATTAAAAGATTTATCACATGTGAAGGAAGATTTATCCTCATCTTCCTTTATTGCACCAGGTTACTAATTCACTTGAAGGGTGAGCGACCATTAAATATGCCATATTATATGTTGAATAACCTTACTAAGATGGTCAAGTCTATCCAAAGATAAATTGAGAATGTTCAAAGGTCTTTGTATCATCATGGCCTCATTAAATTAGTTGTAAGACGTGAACTTTCAAAGAAAGGAATAGGGTGGCCAGATTTTTTAGCAAGCAACGTTTTTGAAGATAATGATAAAGGATTTGAATAACATACATCAAGAAACATTTCTCAAGAAGCACCAAGGCAGCAAGAAGCAACAGAGCAACAAGAGATTGTTGTACAACCAAGGTAAAAGAAAAACAAAAAGATGGCAAGGGCTATGAAAAGGAAGCTTGAAAAGGACAAGGAAATAAGAGAATAGAGGCATCCAGGATTCGATAAGATAGCAAAGAAGCCAACAACCAGGTTTCAAAGGAAACCTACTCCTGAACATGATCAAGTGTGAATCTCTACATGGATAACAAAATCAAAATTGAGAAAGAAGAAGAAAGAGGTAAAGAAATTGAAGGTTGAAATAATGGATTTCAAAGTTATAGACTCCCACATTAAAAATGAGAATGAGATACTCAAACAGAACATGGCAATGATTGTCAAGGAAAATGACTAGTTAAGAGAGGAATTGAAGAAGTTGAAAGAAGAACATACAACAACCACTCAATGGAAGATCCAGGACATAGGGCAGCCATCAGGAAGGTACAAACTAAGAAAGAAATCAGGAAGGCAATGAAACCAAAATTTAAAGACAATTTTGAATTTTTTATTTTGCATACGGGACATGCAAAAGCCTAAGTCTAGAGGAGATGTTGGGTTCACCTTTTTGTCATAAAAAACCTTCATGTACACCCTATTTTCACCACTCCTTTCCTCCATTTTTGGCATTTTTGTACCTATTGTCACTAAACTCGGGATCAATAAAGGATTTAAAAGGTAAATTGTTAGTTGTGTTTCTATTTTCTATTTAATAAGCAAAATTGTTAAATTCTTGAGTTTTTAACAGTATTACCAGAAGTGAATTTTTCCCATAATTGCTCCAATCTTAGCATATCTGTAGGTCAAATTAGGGAAAACGAGAATATGGGTTTTGTTCCCAGCATTTTCACCATGGTTCATGATATTTTGGAGCATGGGAAATTTCCCAGAGGTCATGGGTTAACGTTGGTCAAACATGTGGCTACCATAAGCAAAAGAATAGCAGCAAGAACATAGTTTGATTTCCTCATGATTTTTGGAGCAAATCTCTCATCTGAGGTTCGATCTAGCATCCTTAGGAGATAGTTTAGATCTATTATCCATACAAGAGAGATTTTAGGCCATATTAGTTACATTTTCTCATGTATAAATATGCCAAAACTTCAAGGCATTTGGGAATTCAAATTTGGAAAACTTATGAACATATTGTAGCTGATTTTATCAATACAAAGTCTCTAGTTTTTCTCCATTTGATTTACTAAGTCTGTGCACCAAATCTTGGAAGGGCCCCCTTGAAATGGTCTATGCAATAATTGTACATTGTTGTACATAGATTGTATTTGTTGCTTCTTTAATTAGTGTGTGTTGGTAAATATTTATGTGTCTCTATTTCTCTTAAATAGTTCTTTATTTTTAGTTTTAATTGCATAAATTTTCCCTTTTGAAAATAGCATTTAAATGAATCTTGAATCCCTCTTTTGCTCCATAATTTGCATAATTCTAAAGAGAGTATTGTTGTGAGGTCATGACTGTTATGAAAATTTATTTTTACAGCCCGCTTTCCCACCATTGAAGATCGTGACAAATCTGGCTAAAAGAGATTAGATTATTATTGATTTTATTGTTGATATTTAGGAACATAATTCTAGATTTGGAATTGGTTTTGGATAGCTCAGGATTATGTTGTGAGCTACCCAAGAGCTCTAAGTTTTTATTTCTTATTGTTGTGTTAGGAGAGTTTGGAAAGTGTGCAGAGTGGAGATAGTGTGTGTTTGCATAGGTCTGAGAGACCACGAAGGAACAGAGCATTCAATGTGTAATTGTATTCCTTCGATCATTTAAATAAATATTATGTTCATGAATATATGCTTTTGTGTGTGATTGTCAAATTTTGTATATCCATTAAGAGTATAGAGTGCAAGTGATCATAATTGTAGGGATCGTATGTGGGATCATATTTCAGTTGTGCAAAACCCATGAATTGCAGAGGTTAATAAAGCGACGGTCAAGATTTAATTTGGGAAGAGAGCCTCACCAGATCGATGGCTTATATTAACCATCTATCGGTCCCCGAAATTAAGATGAAGTGTGTTTCATAAATTCATACACCATCCATCAAAGAATTCGTTTCAGAGCTTGTTTACATATGTCGATGAAAAGGCATCGAAGAATATTTCATCGCCTTGATATATGTGCAATAGATATGTCTGTTTGTTTGGGAGGTGATTAATGGTGATGATTGAATGTTGATTTACTCCTACGACATATCAAGAGAGTTCATCGGAGAAGATTCGAGAAAGATCGTGGTCATTCGTCAGAGGTTTAGAGAGAATAATCTACACCATCCATTAGAACATAGATTTGGTGTGTTCGGAGCTGCACTTCTAGTTTAACTCTGAATACAATAGTCTAAACGAGATATGGATCATCCTTTCAGTGGCAATCAATTATGAGAGTTAAAAATTGAATAATTCCAAGGGGAGATCTATGTCGTCCATCTAGGAATTGATCAACGGTTTGCAGAGGGGCCTCACTAATATTCTAAAATTCTCATCCAACTGTCCATCTAACAATAAAACAATGGTCACGATTAAGATTTAATCAGAGCATCCCATCGGATTTTTTGAGCTTCTTTCACTCTGATACAAGACCCCGGCCACGTGGATTCAATAAGATCATCCATTGAAATGAGATCGACGGTTGTTGAAGCTTTCACTCTAGTAATCTAGTTGAAGTTTATCCCTACAAGATTTGTAAAGGGAATAAGCTCATGGACCTGGCATTTGGTTACGTGAGAGAAAAGGAGTTTATCGCCCAACTAAACCTACGAATTGCCATTGAATTATCTGTGAATATTATTGTAGTGTGGGAGATTGGATACTGAGAGTGATATGAGGTCGTGGAAGAGAAATTCACCAACAGAGTAAAGTGTAAACACCTTGTTTTGTGGGTATTGGAGTTGTAAGGCTATCATTTGTGGTATCAGAGTGGTAAAGGGAAGTTGTCTTCAATAGTCATGCCACCCATAAGAGGTAGGCCTGCAAATGCGACAGTAACATACCTACAAAATGAATTGAGGAGAGTACAAGCTCGAGTGGAAGCTATGGAAGTAGCTCAGTGATGGAAACCTGATATAGGTGATGTCAGTGAAGATGAAGACACCAGCTCTAAAGAAGAAGGAGAAGCACTAGGAGGTAAGATAGTCGAAGAGAAGTTGTTGAGGCCAATTACAAAGATTGGAGCCAGGCCAAAAATGTAGGTCCTAATGTATGAAGGGAACCTGAATGTCAAAGAATTGCTTGATTGGAGAAATGCAATGAACAAATACTTCGACTACGAGAACATATATGAAGAAAAAAATGTTAAGCATGATGTGACCAGGCTGAAGGGACATGCAACCTTATGGTGGTATGAATTCCTGGATGACAGAAGGAAGAAAGGAAAATAAAAGATCAAGAATTGGGACATGATGGTGGCTAAATTTAAAGCCAAGTTTATGCCGAAAGATTATCAATTGAACATGTTCAGAAATTGCAGAACCTGAAGCAAAAAGTTATGTCAGTAAAAGAGTATACATAAGAATTATGCAGGTTAAACATCAGGGAAGGGCATGTGGAGAATGATGTTGAGAAAGTTTCAAGGTATATCAATGGCTTAAGGTATGGCATCCAAGTTGAAATCAGTCTCCTGGCCCTGAGGACTATATAAGATGCTTATCAAGCAGCTTTGAAAGAAAAGGAGAAGATAGCTAGAAAATAGAGCCAAAAAATCAGAGGAAGAGGTCCAACAAGAGGCAAAGGACAAGTCAGTCACAGGGGAAGACCCCAAACTCTAAAATATGAAGGTGGCAGCTCAAGCTAAAGTAATCAACCATAAATAGGAGGAGAATTCAGAGGCAAGAGATTTGGCTCTAGAGGCAGAGGTAGAGGAGGCAAAGAAATTAGATGCTACACTTGTGGCAAGACAAGACACATGTATTGGGACTATCCTGAAAATAAATCAGCAAATTAGAGAAGTGAAAATGTTGTTGAGGTCAGGGAATAAACAATTAACACTGTAGAAAAGGAAGAAAATCCTAAGGTAGGGGAATATCTAATGCTAAATGGGATCTTGGTCAAGTTAGAGAAAGAGACAAGTGAGCCAACACAAAGAAAATGTATCTTTAGAACTGTATGCAAGTCAAAGGGGAAGTGTTGCAAAGTTGTCATTGACAGTGGAAGTACAGATAATTTGGTTTCCATAGAGATGGTAGAGAAGTTGGGATTGAAGAGGATGGCACATCCCACTCCCTACATAGTGTCCTGGTTGCAGAAAGGACATCAACTCCTGGTGAATGAGGAGTGTAAGGTGGAATTTCAAATTGGTACTTACAAGGATGAGGTGTTATGTGATATAATTCCCATGGATGTATGTCATATTATGTTAGGAAGGTCATGGTAGTATGACAAGAAAGTCATTCATGATGGAAGGAGAAACACTTGTTCCCTAAAGAAATATGGACACAAGCATGTGTTGTTTCCCTTGAAGGATGAAACAGTCAAAGAAGAACTTGGACCTAGTTTTTTATTGATGAGTGGGAAAGAGCTACTACAAGAAGTCAAGAAGAAAGACGAGGTACATTTTTCTCTTGTTGGTAAGCCAAAGGTAATACTCACTACTACAAATATGGATGATTTTCCTACTGAAGTTAAGGGTATGCTTGATGAATTTGTTGATATCATAGTAGATGAATTACCGAATTCTTTACCTCATGTGAGAAATATTAGTCACCATATTGATTTGATACCTGGAGCAATTTTTCCTAACAAAGCAGCTTATGGGTTGACCCCTCAAGAGAATGAAGAGATTAAGAAGCAAGTACAGGAGTTGTTAGACAAAGGTTTGGTGAAGGAGAGTCTGAGTCTATGTGTTGTACCAATAGTTTTCAGTGAAAAGAAGGATGGTAGATGGTGTGTGTGCATTGCTTCCAAGGCCATTAAAAAAATTTCCATAAGGTACATATTTCCATTACCCAGAATAGATGATTTGATGGATTGCTTAAGTGGGGCAAAGTATTTTTCAAAAATTGATTTAAAAAGTGGATACCATCAAATTAGAATAAGAGAAAGGGGTGAATGGAAGATTGCTTTTAAGACTAATAGTGGACTATATGAATGGTTGGTGATGCCTTTTGGGCTCACAATTGCTCCTAGTACATTTATGAGATTGATGAATGAAGTCTTAAAATAATTTATTGGAAAGTTTGTGATAGTCTATCTAGATGACATTTTGATCTACAACCAAACAAAGGAGGAACATTTAAGACATCTTAAGATGGTTTTGAGTACCCTGCATAAGGAAAAATTGTTGATAAATTTGAAGAAATGCGACTTTATAAAAAGGGAGCTGATATATTTGGGGTTTGTAGTATCTAAAGAAGGTTTGAAGATGGACCCAAAAAAGGTTCAAGAAATTGTGAATTGGCCAACCTATTGGCAGCCAATTCACATTTTTCCATTGTCTTATAAGCTGCCTACACCAATGTTTTGCAAACATCAATTTTTCATCGCAATCTTCAAATAAACGACACTTTAATTTTTGCGACATTTGCACATTTACCTTCATTTTTGTTTTCACGACTGTAAGCGTGAAAACTTGGTCTTTCGAAGTCGCATCAGAATCATTATTGAATTGTCGTTATCCTTCTTGTTGATATGCCCATTGCGCTTACATTTCACTTATCATTATGCAGTTGGTAAAACTTTTTGATCTGTACTCATTGGACATTCTTGGATTGATTGTGTGACTTTGTCTCATTGAGTTTGTGATGCATTGGCGATTGGATTTATATGTTCTTTGATTTGATCTACTTGGCATACTGGTTTCATAAAAATACATAGGTGTCATGGTTAAACCCTTGATATATTTCATTTAATATGACACCTAGTTCATGTTATCAAAACACATTGACACATTGGTTAAACTCATGATATGAATTGTTACAACGCATGTCACATAGTCAAAACATTAGTATTGGTTTCGATTTGTATGTTGGGTGTTTAAAACTATGGCATAACTCTGATTGCGCGCGTTGGTTTATACACTTACCATTGATTTCATTGGTCGGCCAAGTGACATGATTTTTAAAAAACTATACAATAGTGGGTTGAACAGCTATAAGCATCGGCGGTTGTACCTTGGCAATAACTATTATGCATGGAAGAAATAATCTCCACCACCTTCGCACGATGTCATTAATGCCTATCCCTTATCCCCGTTTCACCTATGTTAGCTCGGGTAACCCTTCGTGCACTCTGCTCCTGTGTATGCTATCATCCAAACCCTGGCTCGTTCATCATGTGCTCGGCTCCATGGCACCGGTGGTGCGAATTGAGTCGAACGGTAGCCAATCCCTGCTACTGTTCGACAATGCACAGAAGGACTTAGAGGATAGCGGTTGGCTCACCTTCGTGCAGAGGTTTGAGGGTTTTAATTTACTTGTGGCACAGCAGTTCGCCCTGACTTTTGATGGTTGTAGAGCCAAGGTGGGCGACATTCAGTTGGAAATCAGTGAAGAGTTCATTAGCTCTGCCACACCCTTCCATGTCCTACTGCCCTCTCCTAAGCCTTCGGTCGACCCTGATATTGACTTACCCGACGTTATAACTGGGAAGGCTGAGGCTATAAAAAATCCTATGAGCAAAAAGGTTAGAGGTAACCCTTCTGTTGATGGAAAAGGAAAAAATAATGCTCGGCTTATCTCGAGAATGGCTAGAAATAAGCCTAAACCTAGTGTTGAGCAGAAGCCCATAGTCCTTGGTGAGGATTCGGACTCTGACATAGAATGCTTCCTAGCTAGTGAGTACCCTTACTCATAGGGTCTGTGCTCCGAGCCACCTTATGACTTCATTTAGAATCTTCCCCCTTGCCTAAGAAACAATCCCAGTTACCCAGGGATCGAATTACCTAACGAAACCCTCGGCAATGTAACCAAACCCTCACCTGCATCTTCGAAGCCCGGACAGTCGTCATGTGACCAATGTGATGTGTGGTTGGAACGATACTATTTGGACGTTCCCTTACTTCAATCGAAAATCAAATCGTTGGAATACCAAGTTGCAGTGTTGACCAGCCAAAAGAACAAGCTTCAAGCAACTGATAGGAAGCAGAGGACTATTGGTTCCATCATTTTTCGGAATGTTGAATCGGCTACAGCCGTTGTCAACTCCAAAATGTCATGATCAAGTCGTTTTCTAATCATACATTTATGAATTTTGATATCATTTTAGTTTTGTGAATGACCAGGATTAATATAATGATTTGAATTTCGTTTTCAAATAGCTCTATCTATCATTCGAAATGGCTCTGTCATAATGTTGTTCATCCTGTACATTGTTTTCGCTTTGCTAAAAATAAATGAAGTTTCGATTTGGATACACGATTTGCTCATACCCAGTTTATCCACTGATAGATTTTCATCGGATTTGATTCGTTTGTCTGTTAAGTTAACAAAATCGATGGTTTGCTTTCAATTGAATTTGTTTGTATCCAACTTGAACAGGAGGTTTTCATGCTAAATTTAGAGCACGATCATATTTTGATTTGGTATGATTTCATTGTAGTCGGATCACATCGACCCTAATCGAGTTTTGATGATTTGATTTTTGAAACGATTTCGTGAGTTTGGTTGTTACGATATGTTGTGTCATGTAATATTCTAAAACAAGAATACAACTCTGTTCGGCTCTGATTTAGAAAGAACGACTCTGTTTTTTATGAAAACGATATTCTCTTTTAAGCCTGTGCAAATGATATCCACGCCCGAATCATGGAGCGGTTTTGATTCATAATAACTATGTTAAACCCCTACTGTTTGATTCGCTCTTATTTTGATTGGATTATCCCATATCTTGAGTTGGCAAGATTGTTTTATGAGTTGGATTCGTATTATAGATGCTGCTCTGTTTGATTTGCAAAATGAATTGATCGACATTTGTTATCTCTATCAAATCTGGTTATAATTTGTTTTGAAAGGAACGATTTCGTTCAATGTTAATCGAGTTTGTTTGCCCCAAAATAGCAATAACAAACGATCGAACTAATCCTACAGACCCTGTTGATTGATCTCATTATGATTTCGTTTGTGAACATTTGCGCGCCAGTTTTGATTTAATTCGCTCATGGCATGGATCGTTTGTTATACAGTTATGTCGAGTTCAAAATGATCTTGTCTGGATTCGATCGTGTTTCCTGTTGATGAGGCAGCATAACAATTGCCTATGATTTGTTTTAATTATATCGATTTCAATTTGATATGGAACGATTTCATTACTGTTCGATATTATACTGCTCACCCAATTT
>ML822661.1:16856-41173 GCA_009831015.1 Picea engelmannii | reverse complement strand
TTTAGCTAGATATATGTTTAGTTAAATGTGTAGTTAGAATTAGTATATTAGTTGTTTAGTTTAGTTAGTTTTTGTTTTATTTCTGTTCATAAAATTATAAAATCAACAAAAACATCTTTCTCTGTCTTGGGGCAGAATATAAAAGAGTTTTTCAGGTTTCATTTAAATCTGTAAATTGTAGATATTGTATATTTTGTGAATAAGATTTATTTATATTAGTAATTAGATAGTTAATTAGTTAGAGTTAGTATAGTAGTAGTTAGTAGATTGTATATATAGAATAGTTAGATTAGTTTATTTTGTTTTAATAGTTAGTTTTAGTTAGATTAGTTAGTTTAGTATAGTTTTTCTTTTTTTGTTTTCTTAGGACCTTAGATCGGCTAACGGAGCCGCTAAACCCGTCAGGGTGGTTCACCCCAAACGGCTTGGGTTATTAGACAACCCCGGACCGGTTCCACTCTTCCAGTTGACGGACGGTCAATTTCGCCCGTCAACACAACCCCAAGAAATGCATTCGAGGTAAGAATTTTCCATGGACTTGCAAGTTTTTATAGAAAATTCATTAGAGGTTTTAGTTAGATATGTGCACCTATTGTAGAAACTATAAAATAAAGCAAACAACCATCTAACTGGACAAAAGCAACGGATAGAAGTTTTAAACTATTGAAGGAAAAAAATACTGAAAAGCCTATATTGTCTTTGCTAAGCTTTGATAAATCCTTTCAAGTTGAGACTGATGCTAGTGGGACTGCAATAGGAGTTTTCTTGAGTCAGGAGCAAAGACAAATTGCATATTTTAATGAGAAATTAGATGAAGCATAACATAAATATTCCTCTTATGACAAGGAATTTTATGCAATTGTCCAAGCACTTAAGAAGTGGAGACATTACCTCACGCCCAAGGAGTTTGTCTTGTACACTAACAATCACGCATTACAGTTTATAAGTAGTCAACCAAATTTGAACCGAAGACATGCCGAGTGGGTTGAATTTCTGCAAAATTTTACCTTTGTGATTAAACACACAAGTGGTAAGACTAATAAAGTTGTTGATGCATTAAGTAGAATTAATTTACTTTTGCAAGAACTTCAAGTCAGCACTTTAGGTTTTGATGGTTTAAAACAAATGTATAAGTATGATGAAAATTTCAAGGATGCTTATGCAGCTTGTGAAAACCCAATTGCCAACAATAAAATCCATTGGTTGCACTATATGTTACAGAAAGGGTTGTTGTTTAAGAACAATAAACTATGCATACCTAAGTGTTCAATGAGGCATAATTTGATTAAAGAAAATCATAGTGGAGGACTGTTAGGACATTTTGGTCAAGACACGACTTTTGCACAAGTAAATTCTTTCTATTATTGGCCAGGTATGCAAAATCAGGTGAAGAAATTTGTGGAAAAGTGCAGGATTTTCCATCATGCTAAGGGGAGGAACCATAACATAGGACTATATCAGCCACTACCTATTCCAAATATACCATGGGATTCGATCAGCATGGATTTTGTATTGGGATTACCAAAGACACAAAGAGGGAATGAATCTATCTATGTTATGGTAGATAGATTTTTAAAAATGGCTCATTTTATTTCTTGTAGGAAGACTAGTGGTGCAACTAATATTGTCAATCTATTTTTTCAGAAATAGTGAGACTGAATGGTTTTCCCATAAGCATTATTTCAGATTGTGATACAAAATTTCAGATTGTGATGCAAGATTGGTGTAACAGGGGGTGACATGTCACTGTCACCTTAATAGGAAACCCCTTTCTATTTAGGAGTATATCAATGTACCTCAGGGGAGATGTCCTCAGTGAGCTAAGGGCTTGAGAAGGATAAGGCAAGGAAGTTCCCCCCCTCTCACAAGTCACTCAAGTTCAAATGTTCTTGTGTCTTATAGAGATGAAGCAAAAGATAAATGAGGTGTACTTGCCCAAAACAAGACAACAATAGAGAAAATCATGCAAATTCAAGGTACCAAAATGATATTAGTGCTTCATAAGACAATGAACTCTTAAAAAATATACTAGCTGATATAAAATTGCAACAGTAAGACAATTTACAATAACAATGATAATTTTGTAACAGCCATAATAACTATGCTTCAAAATGCTTGAGGAAAGACCATAAAAGGTAGCTTTAACTAGGAAAATTGATATTAGATAGTCACAAACAGTTTTAGCAATGTCTAGCTAGCATGACATGTCACTTTTAAGGTTAATTTGTTGATGTTAGATGTTTGTAGAAATATTTTGCAACAGCAGCAAGTTAGTTAGTGAAATAAGTTAATCTAGGGTTAGTAGGAGTTAGTGGACATTCCAAAGAAGATGGTTTGAAAGTTGTTTGATCAATCAATCACTAGTAGTGAATAAACTAGTGCCTTCTAGGCTATTGGAGTCAATGATAGCAGTAGCAACTCTTAGAATGAAATAGCAATGATAATACTTGGTCAAAGGAGATGGAGAAGATAAGAGCTGTTGGCAACCCAAGGCCTCAAACATCCAATTCCTAGAGATAATTGCTAGAAAGTAAGAAAACTTAGGCCCTAGTGATTCCTCTTTTCCTTACACAATTTGAAATAAAAATTGCAATAGGAAATGTAAGTAGCGTTACTAGAGTGCTACAATGGTAGGGCTCTAGTATCTCCTTCTAGATAAGGTGATCCTTGAGAAATTTAAATAAGTAGAAAATTATAGAGAAAATGATAATAACTTATGCCTTTCTCCTAGGGTTTCAAGCAAGCAATTTCATAATCTTTGACATGAAACAAGTAAAATTCACCACAAGCATTCATTCACAATAAAGAAATGCTTATTTTCTACTTACTTCACCAAGAATAATCAATATCAAACCCTAGTTGAAGACTTTCCATCATGAAAATAACCAAGATACACCAAAAATGCCTCTCCAAGAAGTTGTGCACCACTTAGTTTCATCCAAATACCCTTAATGACAGCCAAATTTTAGACCACCACTTGTGTGATGAGTGAATGATTAAAAAAATAAGAGTTTTTCTCTCTTATTTATACAATACTTATGACCTTTAATTAAAATTAGGTCATCAAAATGCCGACATGGCCAAATTACATGAAAAATCCAATTTTTACACAAATTCAAATAATTAAACCCTAAAATCACTTTTAGAGGTAACGCCATGCCCTTCTAGGGTGACGTTGAGCCTTCAAGGTGGAACATTGGGCTCTAGAAGTAGGATGTTTGGCCTCCAAAGGCCCTGGATGATGCCACATGTGCCAACAAGCACACAACTGCCCTCATAACTGCAAACCCTATAAGCTCTGGGTGACATCAAGGTCAACATGATGATGTCATGTGCCCTCAAGGGTCAATGTCCAAGTGGAAAGCAAAAAAACCCCTGGGTCTAGGTCTGTCGGAGTGTCCCTGGTGCAACGTCCTTCTTTCTTTCTGGTGCAAGCCTATGGTTTATCTTTTCCCCTTGGTGGGGTTATAACATCAATCAGTTGGGCTTTCAGCCCCATGGAGGTCCGACCTAATCATTCCCCCATATGTACCTATCCACCTAGGAAAGTCCTATAGCAACAACAAGTATGTCCTCCAGGGGTTCATAAGTCACAGGTATCATAGAAATTTAAATCACATCTAATAATCAAATTACCCAAACAAACCCCCCTTTACCCAGACAAATGCTCAAATATGTTATGTAGTTTAACAAGTCATGTTTGGAGAAAGTATCATGATGTTCTATTGGGATAATCCTCCTTAATTTTGGGGTGTTTCCCAGGTGAGATCCAATCTAGGTCATGTAAGTGTGTGAAATGGTGTAGGGGAAATGCTTGGGCAGAGGATGTAGTGATAATAGGGAAATGTAGGTCTTTCATGTGGGTGCCTTTGTAGAGGGCGAGCTGCACCTTGTCATAGATGTCATTGTATCTTATCCCATCCATTTCCTTTTAGTCTTAACTTCATTGCTTTGGATCTTTGGTTTTTATTCTTCAAGGGAATAGTTGAGGGACATTGTCCTAGTTTGGTGACCAGAAGTGACAGCATTATCCACAAGCATTTCATAGAGGTGAAAAGGTTGGCTCGTTATGAGACCCCCTTTGTCTTGGCTATGCCACCAAGAGCCACTACCCTGGTTTGGTGACTAGATAGATGTCAATGTCATACCGCTACATTCCCATGGGCATAATAGGTCGGCTCATGATGAGATTTCTCATCCACCAAATAATACCTTGAGTGTTTGTTTTTATTGTGGGTTCCCTTTTCTTACTGAGAATCTTTTTATTGCTTTCTTGGGAATCCCTTGGTGAAGCATCCCAAAGTTTTCATCTTTGGATTTTAACTCTTGCCAACTACTTTTACCCTCTAGGCCTTTAGCCCCTTCTTCCCAAAAGGAAAGGTACAACCCTTCCTAGTGTGGAAAATCCCAATGCCCGAACAAAGGTAGGGGGAGATGAGAAAAATAAATATGGAAAGTGGTAAGTATGGAGGGAACGAGCAAAGACCTTTCACAGACCCACCCAGTGGAACCCATCCTAAAGGGAGATCAACTTACTAGGGCATCATGTCACCCTTCCAGGTATGAACAAGTTAAAGAGAACAATTTCCAAGCAAATGTTATGAAATGAAGGAGAATTCAATGCAACATATTCAAGTGCTTCAATAATCAGAGTGACACATACCATGATACCCGGACTCATTACCTCATGGATAAAGACTTACTGCTACATCAAGACCAGGTTGGTGGGATGGATTTTGTTGTTGTTGATAAATGGGTTGCACTGGAGAATGGAGGATCCCTCGGGGGACATGCTCAAGTCATTTGGCTCTCAGCACTCCATGTCTAGGACCTATGGGTATCAAGACATGATCTCCTTAGTTATCCCTAGGGTAGGGGATAACATCTTGCTCCAACTCGTGGACATGTGCTCACCATAGACCGCATGAGAACCTCAGCATATCTGGTATGACCTTTATCTGCTATATCTAAACAAAATGAATCAGTAATATTCATGGTGGTGATATCACCCCTCTCTCATATATGATATAATAAAATAAATAGAATCATAAGCATGTGTATATACATAATGAAAGAAACAAAATGAATCTACACTATACTAGCATGATATGCAGATGGTATATACAATGGATGAAAATGACTAACTTACCTCTACTTACTTGTTGTTTGAATGTTAGGTATAGTCAAATAACGAGTGAAACCATCCTAGCAATATCTCATAATGCATGCCTATGTGCTTCATCATAAACCAAAACAATGATAAGTCAAGCACAAAAATAACATGAGTTAGAAAATGTATTGTATCATCAGAAATCATAAAGACTAGCTCATGGAGGCGGGAGGGAGGGACAAAATTATGCCAGTTCACGTTCTTAGGGAAGTGCTCAATCCATCTCAGAAAGGGATCATGAAAAATCAAAGGTTCAAAAGAGTGACTCAAAGAATCTGAAGGTTGGCTACCTTGGACATCTTCACATTCTGAGGTATGGGAAGGAACTAGTAAGAACATAGAGGGTGATTGACAATTTCTTAAGCGAAGGTTGAAAGACTGAGATAATAAACTTCTTATTAAGCTATTCAACCTACCCTTGAATTCTAAAAGCAGGCTTTTCCTCAGAGAGAATTCAAGACAAGGGACATGTTTCCCAACTACACCCTTAGTGTTAGGATATTTAGACACTTAGGAGTTAGTTAAGATCTACTTGGTCTAATGTGTCATTAGGTAAAAGTGTGTTTCTTAGTGTGTTTCTTTAGTATGTATTAGTATGCATTTGTAGTTAGGAAACCCAACGGTCATGATATGTTCCCGACATAGAGTGATCTGACAGTTCATATTCTCCTCAATCTTAACAGCCATTGATCCATGGATTAACACCTGATTGGTCCATGATCTCTATTTAAAGAGCATGGAGGGTCATTTGTAGATGACCGATTATGAGAAACACTCTAATAAAATCTCTCTATAATATTTTTCTTTTTCATTAATAAACTGCTCCAAGTGGTAACGTTGGCTGGGGTCGTGGATGTTTCCCCGTAATATTTTTACCACGTCAAAACATCGGTGTGTTGATCGTTGATCTGGTTGTCTGAGTTGTTACTGAATGTGTTCTTCCTCTGTTGGAATACATGTGTTGTCGAACACTTAGTGACATAGCAAGGTAAAGTAATCGAAGAGGGTTGGAGAACCTTGTCACAAGTACCTTTCTTTGGGAAAGCAATGTCCTCACCTCTATCAATATCTAATCAAAATGGTGGTTGATAATGTTCTTCATAGAATAAATCCAAGTGCTCAAATGAATACTCATCGAAATATTCAACGTATGACTGAAAATCATCTGGAGAAAATAGAACTAGGTCACCCTTGGAGATGTCTATAACTATATCATTTCCTTGTTGCCAAATGTCATAATCATCAGTAACCTCATATGATAGTTGTAAAGGAAACATTTAGAAATGACCCGCAATGTCATAAATGGGATCCTCATCTAAACCAATCACATCTCATTTATGTCTTTCGACATGTATGAACTCATCAATATTATTAACAAAATCATTACCTTTATTATAGAATGAAGGGCTTAAAACATCCAAGTGATCCTCTAACACTTCTTCACTTTCCAAATCATAAAATGAAGCATCATCAAAATCTTGGAAAGGGAAATAACTTATTGTGTTTATTTATTCTCGTGCAGGTGCTTCAAGGATTTGGATAACTTCATCAAATGGAAGAGTGGGAATCATTGTCTTGTCCTCGTGTCTTGCCTCTACATCTTCAACTTCACAACAAGGAGGACCTATCTTTCCTAAGGATTCCATTTCTTCTTCACTCTCTGAATCGTAGAATAAGGTATTCTCAAAAACCTGAAAAGGAAAGTGACTAACCGCATCCTCTTCTTCTTGTGTAGGAAAAATAGGATTTGGGATAGCTTCATTAGAGAGAGGAGCACACATTAATACTTCGTCATCATGTTTAATATATTGAGAATCAGATCTTCAGCCAGGTCCTCATTATCCTTGCTAGAAGCATGAGTAAATTCTTGCTCCTCCCCATGGGTTTGGTAACCTTTATCAAGACCCCCTTCCTCAACCTCTTGTTGATTGATGCCTTGTTCTAAATCTTTCAAGGTTTCTTCAATAGAGGTCTCAAGGGAGGACACTCTCTTGGGAATATCTGGGATATCTTTGGGCTCACCAACCTTGATTTCTGGAACAAAGGATTGCTCTTCTTTGAACAAGGAGACATATGCCTCGATTTGTATAGCCATCTGATAAAATTCCTAGATTTTTCTAGTAGCTTCATCTTTGATATGGACACTTATTTGTCCTGTAAAGGCTTTGGTGTAAAGAAAGAGAAGAAATTTGTGTGATGAGTGAAGGTTTTGCTGGGATTTGTTGTAATAGCCTTTCAAATTTATCATGAAATTCCCTAACAGTTTCATTCTCATTCTTCTTTATGTGATAGAGTTTGTTTATCAAAACCCAGGGATCCCATTTCTCAAGGAAAACCTCTTCTAATTGATCCATGGATGTAATACTAGCATCATGGAGGCCATCATACCATCTCATGGCATTATCATGAAGAGTAGCAGAGAAAAGTTTCATTGCTAGATCTTCAGCATCGTCACTAATAGGGTGGAGTTGAAAGAAATCATAAAAATCACGCACATGTTTATTAACATTCTCTTCATCACTACCAGTGAATTTAGGGAGCCATTTTTCATACCTTGGAGGCATTTGTCGAGGATACCCTGGTATTTTACTCATATCCAAGGGCTTAAAATTTTATGGGTCCCATTGAGAAGACATGTTTAGCTTAATCATTAGTGAAGTCGCTAGATAATCCTTCTAGGGATCATCAAATTGAAAAGAGGGAATCACCCTCAGTGGAGTCTCCATGTAAGCTTCATAAGATAAAGGCTTTGAGGGAAAGGCTTACCGAAAAAGTGTCGTCTTGAGGAATATTGACTAAGTGTTCCCCGACAATGGTGCCAAAATGTTATCGCACAATTTGTACTTGCCTAAGGCCCAAAGCAAGTAGATGCAATATTGGCATAACAGGGGGTGATCTATCACTATTACCTTAATAGGAAACCCCTTTCTATTTAGGATTATGTCAATGTACCCCAGAGGAGATGTCCCCAGTGACCTGAGGGTTTGAGAAGTCTAAGGCAAGGAAGTTCTCTCCCTCGCACAAGTCACTCAAGTTCAAAAGTTCTTGTGTCCTATAGAGATTAATCAAAAGATAAATGAGGTGTACCTACCCAGAACAAGACAACAATAGAGAAAAACATGCAAAAGCAAGGTACCAAAATGATATTAGTGCTTCATAAGACAATGAAATCTTAAAAGATATACTAGCCGATATAAAATTGCAGTAGTACAACAATTTACAACAACAATGATAAGTTTGTAACAACAACAATGATAAGTTTGTAACAGCCACAATAACTATGCTTCAAAATGCTTGAGGAAAGACTAGAAAGGGTAGATTTAACTAGGCAAATTGATATTAGATAGTCACAAGCAGTTTTAGCAATGTCTAGCTAGCATGACATGTCACTTTTAAGGTTAATTTGTTGTTGTTAGATGGTTGTAACAATATTTTGCAACAACAACAAGTTAGTTGGTGAAATATTCTAATATAGGGTTAGTAGGAGTTAGTGGATGTTCCAAAGAAGATGGTTTGAAAGTTGTTTGATCAATCAATCATCGGTACTGAATAGACTAGTGCCTTCTAGGGTATTGGAGTCAATGATAGCAGCAACAACTCTTAGAGTGAAATAGCAATGATAATACTTAGTAAAAGGAGATGGAGAAGATGAGAGAGGTGTTGGTAACCCAAGGCCTCAAACATCCAAGTCCTAGAGATAATTTCTAGAAAGTAAGAAAACTTAGGCCCTAACGATTCCTCTTTTCCTTAGACAATTTGAAATAAAAATTGCAATAGGAAATGTAAGTAGGGTTACTAGAGTGCTACAATGGTAGGGCTCTAGTATCTACTTCTAGATAAGGTGCTCCTTGAGAAATTTAAACAAGTAGAAAATTTTAGAGAAAAGAATATTAACTTATGCCTTTCTCTTAGGGTTTCAAGCAAGCAATTTCATAATCTTTGGCATGAAACAATTAAAATTCACCACAAACATTCATTCACAATAAAGAAATGTAGATTTTCTACTTACTTCACCAAGAATAATCAAGCTCAAACCCTAGTTGAAGATTTTCCACCATTAAAATAGCCAAGATACACCAAAAATGCTTCTCCGAGAAGTTTCGCACCACTTAGTTCCAGCCAAATACCCATAAAGAGGGCCAAATTTCAGACCACCACTTGTGTGATGAGTGAATGATTAAAAAAATGAGAGTTTTTCTCTCTTATTTATACAATACTTGTGAACTTTAATTAAACTTAGGTCATCAAAAGGCCGACATGGCCAAATTACATGAAAAAACTAGTTTTTACACAAATTCAAACAAGTAAACCCTAAAATCACTTTTAGAGGTGACGCCATGCCCTTCTAGGGTAAGTTGAGCCTTCAAGGTGGAATGTTGGGCTCTAGAAGCAGGATGTTTGGCCTCTAAAGGCCCTAGATGATGCCACACGTACCAACAAGCACACAACTACCCTCATAACTGCAAACCATAGCTCTAGGTGACATCAAGGTCAACATGATGACGTCATGTGCCCTCGAGGGTCAATGTCCAAATGGAAAGGCAAAACACCCATGGGTCTAGGTCTGTCGGAGTGTCCCTATGATCTGGATTTTATGAGAAGAACGAAATGACTACAAATTATTACCATATGCTTAACACAGAATAAAAAAGATACAGTAAAACTGGTTTTCTATTCAATAAGGAAATAAGCTGAAACTGTAAAATACAGCGGAAAACAAGCTTTCTGGAATGGTGGCGGCTTATCTCTTAGAAGAGATGTGACGGTTGCGCTCATTCGCAAGAAGATGATTTCAATGAGGCTCTCAAGGCCTTTTTACAATAAACAGGGGTTTCAAAAACCCTAAACATCCAAAAACCTAACCCTAGGAGATGAAGCGCCAAAAGTCATGTGGGCCCCGTTTCGGTAAGTCAATACATCAACTTCCCAGGGTCGTAACTTTTGCATTGGATCTCTGTTTTACGCGTATGATAGCCCATTGGAAACATCTATTCGAGGACTACAATAGTTGCACAAAATTTCATGCATACCCCAAAAAATGTTGTTTAGGGCCTCAAAACGGCTCCGGAAGTTTAGGACCCGAAAAACTGCTAAAAATAGTAAATTATCAAAATTGCTAGAAAGTTGTTTTGAGCCAGCTGGAAAAGGTGGGTGGCCACCGATATCCACCTGGATCAATCCTCCATCCTTATGAAGCAATGGTTTCCATTGCGTTGAGTTCCCCCATCATATGAGGAAATTTCTGTTGAATTTGGCCCCAGGTGCGCCACTTGCCTTGGTGTAGGAGTTGCCCTGCTTTGATGACTCGATAAAGTTGGATCCTTTGTTGTTGATTGCCCTTGATATGTGTGTCAACAATCTGATCATTGAATGCCTGTTGTATGCAATCGGGGTTGAGCTCATTTGGTGTCAGTTGTTCTGCTACGTCTAAGGTGTCCAATAATGGTGGGAAATAAGGCCAAAGGAGGTCCACGTTGAACACTGGGTGCAGGCCAAGGAAAGGAGGAATGTTGAGTGCAAAAGCATTATCCCCCACAGCCTTGGTGATGGTGTACATCCCATAACAGAGTGGGAGAAGCTTCCAATGGGATCCTGTAAAGCGTTCTTTCTGCAAGTGCAACCAAACTTTGTCACCCACCTAAAACTTGGCAGTGGCTTCTGCTGTGATGCTCTTCTTGCAAGCAACCAGAATCGCCATCTTAGAAAAGCGATCGACAACCACAAAAACACAGTCATTACCATGCTTGGTGGACGGGAGGCCTGACATGTAGTCCATTGAGATGGATTCCCATGGTCTGTTAGGAGTAGGAAGAGGGGTGTACAGGCCCTGTTTCTTAGTGGTTGGTTTGGCAATAGCGCAGGCAGTGCAAGACCTGATATACTTGCTGACCTCCTGTCGAAGTTTTGGCCAGCAGAAATTTTTTTGTAGCATCGCCACTATTTTTTCAATGTTGAAGTGTCCTGCCACCCGGCTATAGTGGCTTCCCAGATCAGCTTTGCTCGCTCACTTGAGGTAACACATATATGGCTCAAATGACACAACAACCCATCCTAAAGATGGAAATTATCGACAACTGCCTTTGCACCCAACATTTGGTAGCTGGTGGTGAAGTTTGGGTCTGTCTCATAGAGTTGGGGCCATCCATAGGTCTCATGGCCGCAGGAATCTAGCACTGTGGTGAGTGTCACGACCGGTGGTCTATTGAGGCAATCAGTGACACGGTTGGTGCTTCTTGTTTTATACTTGATGTTGAGGTGGAATTGTTGCAAGTATGTGGACCACTTTTGATGGCAGTCATTCTACAATTTTCCTTGTGTCTGCATGAACTGCAGTGGCTTATGATCAGTGTGGATCACTGTCTCCCTCCCAAGAATGTAATGTCACCATAGGGTGTGTAGAACCTACTAAATATGTTGCAAGTGTTCAGCCCAAGTCTTGTTGTACATGAGAATGTCATCAAGATACACCACTAAAAAAGTATTAGTGAATGGTCGCAGGATATCATCCATCATCCTCATGAAAGTGGTTGGAGCGTTTGTCAAACTAAATGGCATGACCAACCATTCAAAAAGGCCTTCCTTTGACTTGAAGGCAGTCTTCCATACATCTATATGTTCTATCGAGACCTGGTGGTAGCCAGACTTCAGATCAATCTTACTGAAGTATTTGGCCCCCATGAGTTGATCAAGGAGGTCGTCAATTCGGGGAATCGGGTACTGGTTTCTGACTGTGATTTTATTCAGAGCCCGATAATCAATGCAAAGTTGACAGGTTCCATCTTTCTTTTGTATCAGCACGATTGGGCTCCCGCAAGGTGATGAGCTAGGATGGATGTCCCCCTTGTGGAAAAATTCTTGGATCTGTCGCTTGATCTCCTCATTCTTTGACAGAGAGTGGTGATAGACTAGCCCATTAGATAGAGGTGCGTCGGGGGTCAGATCGATGGGGTGCTTGACCTAGCAGTGCAGAGGTACCTCGGTAGGAGGGGAAAAGATATCTGAGTATTCTTCCATGACCTTATCTACTTGCTTCTGTTGTGTGGAGAGGTCGGCCGCAGAGACCCTGGATGTAGCTGTGATTTTTCTCTCATTCTAAGAGAGGATCACGAAGAAGACAAACTTCCCCATCTGAGAGATGACCTTCCTGCATTTCTTAGCAGAGATCAAGGAAATAGCACTAGGTGGGACATCCTCGAGTATCCTGTACAATTTCTTGTTCAAAGTAATAATAACACTACAAGGCCTAGACTCATATATAGCATGATGTTTCCATAAATAAGGTTGGCCCAAAAGAACATCACAAACTTCGAGAGGAGCAACATCACACAATACCTCGTCTTTCAAGGGCTTGATGTCGTACAATAGTCGACACTGTTGGCTAATGCGGAGATCGCTTACTTGGCGGAGCCATCCAATGGTGTAGGGTTGTGGGTGAGGCATTGTTGGCAGGGCCAGTCGCTTGATGACCTCTGTTGAGATGAGGTTCTTCTGGATACCACTATCAACGATGAAGTGCAGTGGGGTGCCTTCTACCCACATCTGTGAATGGAAGAGGTGCTCTCCTTCTTTTGGCTTGTCTAGTTCACCATGTTGGAGCTTGGTGGTAGCAATGGTGGCACTAGGTTCTGCATCAATGATCTGTCTTCCCCTTTCTGGTTCTGACTCAGAGTCAAAACCTGCATCTGATTCAAAGGCTTTCACTTCGGCCACCAGCGTCTGCTTTGAGCGACAATCCGCAGTGTTATGCCAAGGGCTCTTATGGAAGTTGCACCACTTCCCGGTATCTTTCTTTGTCTTTCCGGTGTCCTTCTTTGCTTGCGGCTTGGACCGGTTGTCCCAATACTGTCCATCTTTGCTTTGTCCTTTGTTCTGTGGGTTGGGGCTGCCCTTTCCTGGATTTTGTTGTGAGGGGTTCCCTGGCCCAAATTGTCGCGTCTTTTGTTTGAGCTTCTGCTCGATTTTGATGGCATATCGGTAGGCCTCGCCCAAGGATGAGATGTCCAGAAATTCCATTTCGGTCTGGATGTATCTATGCAGAGCACCATGATACTTGAGCACCAGATGTCTCTTTGATTCTTTGATACCCAGCTTGGTGCGCAAGGTATGGAAGATATTTGTGAAATATGGCACTGCTTGGTCTCTTTCTTGCCGCAGTGTGGTCCATTTGGTATACAAGTCATCATAACTTTCGACAGGGTAGTATTGTTCCTTAATAGCATCCTTGAAGGATTCCCAGGTGGTCGTGACTGTAAATAATGAGGGTTCCTCTGTTTCCTTTTGCTCACAGAAAGTTTCCCACCAATCTTTGACATGGGGAACGACTTTGAGGATCGCAAAAGTAATCTTTTCTCTATTCAAAAAGTTATGGACAGAGAAATACCCTTCTAGTAGATTCCACCACTTGTCTACAGCATCTGCGTCTATCTGACCTTCAAATATAGGAATATCAAAGTTTATTTGTAACTTGAAGGGGGCGGTACCTGCGCTCGAAGGAGATGTGTCACCGATTGGTAGTCGTCGAAGGATTTGCATGAAATTATCCATCATCTCGTTCCTCTGTTGCGTGAGGGTTTCCTCAATCAACAGTTTGAAAGGATCTCATGTCCCGTCATCTTTCTTTTCTCCTTCCATGAGAGGTCACTTGGGTGTGCGAGAGCTTTTGTCCTCGAGAGAAACAAGCTCGAGACCCAAATCTTTGTACTCCAACCTCGTTGGGGACATGCATTAAGACGACAAGGAGCAAACCGCTCTGATACCAGTGATCTGGATTTTATAGCAGAACGAAATGACTACAAATTATTACCAGATGCTTAACACAAAATAACAGAGGTACAGTAAAACTGGTTTACTATTCAATAAGGAAATAAGCTGAAACTGTAAAATGCAGCGGAAAACAAGCTTGTTGGAATGGTGGCGACTTATCTCTGAGAAGAGATGTGATGGTTGCGCTCATTCCCAAGAAGATGATTACAATGAGGCTCTCAAGGCCTTTTTACAATAAACGGGAGTTTCAAAAACCCTAAACATCCAAAAACCTAACCCTAGGAAATGAAGTGCCAAAAGTCATTGGGCCCCGTTTGGGTAAGTTAGTACATCAACTTCCCGAGGTCGTAACTTTTGCATACGATCTTCGTTTTAGGCGTATGATAGCCCATTGGAAACATATATCCGAGGACTACAACAGTTGCACAAAATTTCATGAAGACATTTTTAAACCTCAACATACCCCAAAAAACGTCGTTTAGGGCCTCAAAACGGCTCCAGAAGTTCGGGACCTGAAAAACTGCTAAAAATAGTAAATTATCAAAATTGCTAGAAAGTTGCTTTGAGCCAGCTGGAAAAGGTGGGTGGCCACCGATATCCACCTGGATCAATCCTCCATCCTTAGGAAGCAATGGTCTCCATTGCATTGAGTTCCCCCATCATATGAGGAAATTTCTGTTGAATTTGGCCCCAGGTGAGCCACTTGCCTTGGTGTAGGAGCTGCCCTGCTTTGATGACTCAATAAAGTTGGATCCTTTGTTGTCGAGTGCCCTTGATCTGTGTGTCCACAATCTGATCATTGGATGCCTGTTGTATGCAGTCTGGGTTGAGCTTTGTTGGTGTCAGTTGTTCTGCTACGTCTGAGGTGTCCAATAATGGTGGGAAATAAGGCCGAAGGAGGTCCACGTTGAACACTGGGTGCAGGCCAAGGAAAGGAGGAATGTTAAGCACAAAAGCATTATCCCCCACAGCCTTGGTGATGGTGTAAGACCCATAAAAAAGTGGGTGAATCTTCCGATGGGATCCTGTAAGGCATTCCTTCTGCAAGTGCAACCAAATTTTGTCGCCCACCTGAAACTTATGTGGAACCCGATGTTGATAATGGCGCTGCTTGTACTTGTCATTAGACATCTATAGGATATCCTAAACCTGTTGGTGGATGTGTTGGATCCTCTCAATGAATTGGGTGGCTTTGTCAGCCTAAGTTGGAGCATGAGAGGAGTCGGTCGAGGTGACCGCAAGGGGAAGTGCAACATCTATGGGACCCAATGGTTGGAATCCCAACCCCACTTGAAAGGGGCTATGGCCGGTTGAGCTATGCAGGGCTCAGTTGTAGCTATGTTGGACATAGGGAAGACTATCATCCCATGTGCGAGGGTTCTTGGAGTTATACATGTGTAGGATATGCATGATCATTCGATTTACAACCTCAGTTTGACCATCTGTCTGGGGGTGGAAGGCCATGGATTTGGCGAACTTGGTGTCCAGCAGTGACCAAAGGCTTGACCAAAATGTGTTGAGAAATCGACTATCCCAATCTAAGATAATGGTTAGTGGGATTCCAAAATGTACCCAGACTCGTTCAAAGAAGAGCTTGGCAATGCCTTCTGCTGTGATGCTCTTCTTGCAAGCAACCAGAATCGCCATGTTAGAAAAGAGATCGACAACCACAAAAACATAGTCATTTCCCCGCTTGGTGGACGGGAGGCCCGATATGTAGTCCATTGAGATGGATTCCCATGGTCTGTCAAGAGTAGGAAGAGGGGTGTACAGGCCCTGTTTCTTTGTGGTTGGTTTGGCAATAGGGCAGGCAGTTCAAGACCTGATATACTTGCTGACCTCCTGTCGAAGTTTTGGCCAGTAGAAATGTTTTTGTAGCATCACCATTGTCTTTTCATCGCTGAAGTGTCCTGCAACCCGGCTGTAGTGGACTTCCTAGATCATCTTCGCTCGCTCACTTGAGGTAACACATATAGGGCCCAGACGACACAAC
Organism: Picea engelmannii; assembly: GCA_009831015.1. NCBI lineage: Eukaryota > Viridiplantae > Streptophyta > Pinopsida > Pinales > Pinaceae > Picea > Picea engelmannii. The sequence goes on along the minus strand of ML822661.1, from coordinate 25,247 downwards.
AACCCATCCTAAAGATGGAAATTATCAACAACTGCCTTTGCACCCAACATTTGGTAGGTGGTGGCGAATCTGGGTCTGTCTCATAGAGTTGGGACCATCCAGAGGTCTCATGGCTGCAGGAATCTAGCACTGTGGTGAGTGTCGCGACTGGTGGTCTGCTGAGGCAGTCAGCGACACGGTTGGTGCTTCCTATTTTATACTTGATGTTGAGGTGGAATTGCTGCAAGTATGTGGACCACTTTTGATGGCAGTCATTTTGCAATTTTCCTTGTATCTGCATGAACTGCAGTGGCTTATGATCAGTGTGGATGATTGTCTCCCTCCCAAGAATGTAATGTCTCCACTGCTGGTAGGCTTGCACAATGGTGTACATTTATTTTTCCTAAGTAGGGTACTTACGAACAACATATGATAGTGTCACACTATGATAGGCCACGAGGTGGCAATGCTGCGTGAGAATGGCACCCACAGCATAGTCTGAAGCATCAGTCTCAATCTCAAAGGGTTGTTGCAAGTCTGGTAGTGAAAGTACTGGGGCTAAGCACAAGCGCTACATCAAATCATCAAACTCTTGTTGTTGGGTCCAGCCCCATGCAAATTTCGCCTTACCACCACCCCTGGTTATTTGGCTGAGGGCCCATGCAATATGGGAGAATCCCAACACAAACCTGCGGTAGAAATTGGCAAGGCCCAAGAAGCTCTGAAGCTTAGTGAGTGTGGTTGGGGTTGGCCAGTCACAGTTGACTTAAATCTTGGCTGGATCCACATGTACGCCATGTTCATCAATGATGTAGCCTAGGTAATGGACCATGTCCATGTTGAAGGAGCATTTTTCCAAGTTGGCGTATAACTTGTGTTGTCGTAGGGTGTGCAGAACCTGCTAAATATGTAGCAAGTGTTCGGCCCAACTCTTGTTGTACACAAGAATGTCATCAAGATACACCACTAAAAAAGTATTGGTGAATGGTTGCAGGATATCGTCCATCATCCTCATGAAAGTGGCTGGAGTGTTTGTCAGACCAAAGGGCATGACCAACCATTCAAAAAGGCCTTCCTTTGACTTGAAGGCGGTCTTCCATACATCTATCTATTCTATCGGGACCTGGTGGTAGCCATACTTTAGATCAATCTTAATTAAGTATTTGGCCCCCATGAGTTGATCAAGGAGGTCGTCAATTCGGGGAATCGGGTACCAGTTTCTGACAGTGATTTTATTCAGAGCCCGATAATCAATGCAAAGTCGCCAGGTTCCATCTTTCATTTGTACCAGCACGATTGGGCTCCAGCAAGGTGATGATATCGGACAGATGTCCCCCTTGTGGAGCAATTCTTGGATCTATCGCTTGATCTCCTCATTCTCTAACAGACAGCAGCGATAGACTAGCCCATTGGGCAGTGGTGCACTGAGGGTCAGTTTGATCGGGTTCTTGACCTGGTAGTGCAGAGGTACCCCGGTAGGCGAGGAGAAGATATATGAGTATTCTTCCATGACCTTATCTACTTGCTTCTACTGTGTGTAGAGGTCGGCCACAGAGACCCTGGATGTGGCTGTGATTTTTCTCTCATTCTGAGAGAGGATCACGAAGAATACAAACTTCCTTGTCTCAGAGATGACCTTCCTGCATTTCTTAGCAGAGATCAGGGAAATAGCACTAGGTGGGACAGCCTCGGGTATCCTGTACAATTTCTTGTTCAAAGTAATAATAACATTACGAGGCCTAGACTCATATACAGCATGACGTTTCCATAAATAAGGTTGGCCCAAAAGAAGATCACAAACTTCGAGAGGAGCAACATCACACAATACCTCGTCTTTGAAGGGCTTGATGTCATTCGACAGTCGACATTGTTGGCTGATGCGGAGATCGCTTACTTCGCGGAGCCATCTAATGGTGTAGGGTTGTGGGTGCGGCGTTGTCGACGGGGCCAGCTGCTTGATGACCTCTGCTGAGATGAGGTTCTTCTGGCTACCACTATCAACGATGAATTGCAGTGGGGTGCCTTTTACCCACATCTGTGAAAGGAAGAGGTGCTCTCCTTCTTCTAGCTTGTCTAGTTGACTATGCTGGAGGTTGGTGGTAGCAACAGTGGCACTGCATTCCGCGTCAATGATCTATCTTCCCCTTTCTGGTTCTGACTCAGAGTCAGAACCCGCATCTGATTCAGAGGCTTTCACTTTGGCCACCATCCTCTACTTTGAGTGACAGTCAGCAGTGTTATGCCAAGGGCTCTTATGGAAGTCACACCACTTCCCGGTATCTTTCTTTCTCTTTTCGATGTCCTTCTTTGCTTGCATCTTGGACTGGTTGTCCCGATATTGTCCATCTTTTCTTTGTCCTTTGTTCTGTGGATTGGGGCTGCCCTTTCCTGGCTTTTGTTGTGCGGGGTTCCCCGGCCCAAATTGTCGCGTCTTTTGTTTTAGCTTCTGCTCGATTTTGACGGCATATCAGTAGGCCTCGCCCAAGGATGAGATGTCCAGAAATTCTATTTCAGTCTAGATGTATCTATGTAGATCACCGCGATACTTGAGCACCAGATGTCTCTCTGAATCTTTGATACCCAGCTTGGTGCGCAAGGTATGGAAGATATTTGTGAAATATGGCACTGCTTGGTCTCTTTCTTGCCGCAGTGTAGTCCATTTGGTATACAAGTCGTCATAACTTCCGACAGGGTAGTATTGTTCCTTAATAGCATCCCTGAAGGATTCCCAAGTGGCCATGAATATAAATAATGAGGGTTCCTCTGTTTCCTTTTTCTCATAGAAAGTTTCCCACAAATCTTTGACATGGGGAACGGCTTTGAAGAGCGCAAAAGTAATATTTTCTCTATTCGAAAAGTTATGCACAGAGAAATACCCTTCTAGTAGATTCAACCACTTGTCTATAGCATTTTCATCTATCTAACCTTAAAATATAGGAATATCAAAGTTTATTTGTACCTTGAAGGGGGCGGTGCCTCCGCTCGAAGGAGATGCGTCGCCAGTTGGTAGTCGTCGAAGGATTTGCACGAAATTATCCATCATCTCGTTCCTATGTTGCATGAGGGCTTCCTCAATCAACAGTTTGAAAGGATCTCTTGTCCCATCATCTTTCTTTTATCCTTCCATGAGAGGTCGCTTGGGTGTGCGAGAGCTTTTGTCCTCAAGAGAAACAAGCTCGAGAGCCAAATCTTTGTACTCTGACCTCGTTGGGGACATGCATTAAGACGACAAATAGCAAACCGCTCTGATACCATTGATCTAGATTTTATAGCAGAACAAAATGACTACAGATTATTACCAGATGCTTAACAAAGAATAACAGAGATACAATAAAACTGGTTTTCTATTCAATAAGGAAATAAGCTGAAACTGTAAAATACAGTGGAAAACAAGCTTGTTGGAATGGTGCCGGCTTATTTCTGAGAAGAGATGTGATGGTTGTGCTCATTCACAAGAAGATGATTACAATGAGGCTCTCAAGGCCTTTTTACAATAAACGGGAGTTTCAAAAACCCTAAACATCCAAAAACCTAACCCTAGGAGATGAAGCGCCAAAAGTCATATGGGCCCCGTTTGGGTAAGTCAGTACATCAACTTCCCAAGGTCATAACTTTTGCATACGATCTTCGTTTTAGGCGTATGATATCCCATTGGAAAGATCTATCCGAGGACTACAACAGTTGCACAAAATTTCATAATTGCAACATACCCCAAAAAACGTCGTTTAGGGCCTCAAAACTGCTCCAGAAGTTCAGGACCCGAAAAACTACTAAAAATAGTAAATTATCAAAATTGCTAGAAAGTTTTTTTGAGCCAGCTGGAAAAGGTGGGTGACCACCGATATCCACCTGGATCAATCCTCCATCCTTAGGAAGAAATGGTCTCCATTGTGTTGAGTTCCCCCATCATATGAGGAAATTTCTGTTGAATTTGGCCCCGGGTGAGCCACTTGCCTTGGTGTAGGAGTTGCCCTACTTTGATGACTCGATAAAGTTGGATCCTTTGTTGTCGAGTGCCCTTGATATGTGTGTCCACAATCTGATCATTGGATGCATATTGTATGCAGTCGGGGTTGAGCTCTGTTGGTGTCAGTTGTTCTGCTACGTCTGAGGTGTCCAATAATGGTGGCAAATAAGGTCGAAGGAGGTCCACGTTGAACACTGGGTGTAGGCCAACGAAAGGAGGAATGTTGAGCGCAAAAGCATTATCCCCCACAGCCTTGGTGATGGTGTAAGGCCCATAATGGAGTGGGTGAAGCTTCCGATGGGATCCTGTAAGGCGTTCTTTCTGCAAGTGCAACCAAACTTTGTCACCCACCTGAAACTTATGTGGAACCTGATGTTGATCATGGCGCTGCTTGTACTTGTCATTAGACATCTATAGGATATCCTGAACCTGTTGGTGGATGTGTTGGATCCTCTCAATGAATCGGGTGGCTTTGTCAGCCTAAGTTGGAGCATGAAAGGAGTCGGTCGAGGTGACCGCAAGGGGAAGTGCAACATGTATGGGACCCAATGGTTGGAATCCTAACCCCGCCTGAAAGGGGTTGTGGCTGGTTGAGCTATGCAGGGCTCGGTTGTAGCTATGTTGGACATAGGGAAGACTCTCATCCCATGTGAGAGGGTGCTTGGAGTTATACATGTGCAGAATATGCATGATCATTCGATTTATGACCTCAGTTTGACCATCTGTCTGGGGGTGGAAGGCCATGGATTTGGTGAGCATGGTGTCCAGCAGTGACCAGAGGCTTGACCAGAATGTGCTGAGAAATTGGCTGTCCCAATCTGAGACAATGGTTTGTGGGATTCCAAAATGTACCCAGACTCATTCAAAGAAGATCTTGGCAGTGGCTTCTACTGTGATGCTCTTCTTGCAAGCAACTAGAATTGCCATATTAGAAAAGCGATCGACAACCACAAAAACACAGTCATTTCCCCGCTTGGTGGGCGGGAGGTCGGACATGTAGTCCATTGAGATGGATTCCATGGTCTGTCAGGAGTAGGAAGAGGGGTGTACAGGCCCTGTTTCTTAGTGGTTGGTTTGGCAATAGCGCAGGCAGTGCAAGACCTGATATACTTACTGACCTCCTGTCGAATTTTTGGCCAGTAGAAATGTTTTTGTAGCATCGCCACTATCTTTTCGATGTCGAAGTGTCCTGCCACCTGGTTGTAGTGGGCTTCCCAGATCAGCTTCGCTCACTCACTTGAGGTAACACATATATGGCCCAGACGACACAACAACCCATCCTAAATATGGAAATTATCAACAACTGTCTTTTCACCCAACATTTGGTAGGTGGTGGTGAATTCCAGGTCTGTCTCGTAGAGTTGGGGCCATCTAGAGGTCTCATGGTCATAGGAATCTAGCACTGTGGTGAGTGTCGCGACTGGTGGTCTGCTGAGGCAATCAGCGACACGGTTGGTGCTTCCTGTTTTATACTTGATGTTGAGGTGGAATTGCTGCAAGTATGTGGACCACTTTTGATGGCAGTCAGTCTGCAATTTTCCTTGTGTTTGCATGAACTGCAGTGGCTTATGATCAGTGTGGATGACTGTCTCCCTCCCAAGAATGTAATGTCTCCACTGGTGGTAGGCTTTCACAATGGAGTACATTTCTTTGTCCTAAGTAGAGTACTTACAGACAACATATGATAGTGTCGCACTATGATAGGCCACGGGGTGGCCATGCTGCGTGAGAACGGCACCCACAGCATAGTCTGAAGCATCAGTCTCAATCTCAAAGGGATGTTGCAGGTCTGGTAGTGAAATTACTGGGGCTAAGCACAAGCACTGCTTCAAATCATCGAACGCTTCTTGTTGGGACCGGCCCCACACAAATTTTTCCTTACCACCACCCCTAGTTATTTGGCTGAGGGCCCATGCAATATGGGAGAATCCCAACACAAACCTGCGGTAGAAATTGGTAAGGCCCTAGAAGCTCTGAAGCTTAGTGAGTGTGGTTGGGGCTGGCCAGTCAGAAATGACTTGGATCTTGGCTGAATCCACATGTACGCCATGTTGATCAATGATGTAGCCTAGGTAATAGACCCTGTCCATGTTGAAGGAGCGTTTTTCCAACTTGGTGTATAGCTTATGTTGTCGCAGGGTGTGCAGAACCTGTTGAATATGCTGCAAGTGTTCGGCCCAAGTCTCGTTGTACATGAGAATGTCATCAAGATACACCACTAAAAAAGTATTGGTGAATGGTCACAGGATATCGTTCATCATCCTCATGAAAGTGGCTGGAGCGTTTGACAAACCAAAGGGCATGACCAACCATTCAAAAAGGCCTTCCTTTGACTTGAAGGTGGTCTTCCATACATCTATCTGTTCTATCGGGACCTGGTGGTAGCCAGACTTCAAATCAATCTTACTGAAGTATTTGGCCCCCCATGAGTTGATCAAGGAGGTCGTCGATTCAGGGAATCGGGTACCGGTTTCTGACTGTGATTTTATTCAGAGCCCGATAATCAATGCAAAGTCGCCAGGTTCCATCTTTCTTTTGTACCAGCACGACTGGGCTCTCGTGTTGAAATAATGTAACTGCGAAAAGTATTCTTATTATTATTGTTTTTTTATTCATTGGATTAATTCCCATTGTGGATTAATCATGTCGGTAATTGTATTAGGACCAAATCCCCTTTTGCGGATTGGTCAACAAACAATTATAATAGGCAGAATAAGAAGTCGGCCCCAGCAGTTATTATTGAGACCCAGAATTAAATTAAAAGTGGGTTTACCCACCCAGAGTGAGAGGTCAGCCCTGCCAGTGAAGACCCTTCACACGTGCCAGTCTTGTATATATAGAGAGGCTAGCGCCTCACTTTATCACACAACACACTTGCGCATTTCTAAGAGGCAAGCTGCAACTTACCAGTTAGAGAGAGGGAGAAGAGTGGCACATCTTTTGGAGAGGACTATCTGTATTGGTTTGAGTTATCTCTTGACATTGTATTGGCAATTTATGATAAGGAAGTTTTTGCTGGGTTTTCTTCCCCTAGAGGATTTCCCAGGATAAATGTTGTGTCTCTTGTGAATGTGTATTTCTCAGTGATCTTGTTCTTATGTTGCTTTTATCTATTGAAATGAAAAGATCTCTAATAATGGCATAAACATTAACATGGTATCAGAGCCAACCTGAAGGAAGCATATTTCGCAAGAGAAAAACGTCACTGTTGCAGTACCTGCAAATTAGGGTTTTTCAAAAGTGAATCTTTTCAGCTCCAAAACCACCTAGAAAGTTGTGCCCTCCTCCAAGGATCATTTTGGCACTTAGAGCGCACCTTTTCAGTGGCTAGATCTCCCGAAAAGTGAAACCCTAGTTTCACAAAGTACCAGAAAACCAAAGTACCAGAAGTAACAGAAAACCAAGAGCACCAATCCAGAAATCCACATATCAAGTTTGAGGGGGTAAAAGTTGGATTTTTGAAATTTCGACTACACCAGCTAACTCGCCTCAGCTTAGCGCATCTATCCCCTGGATCATAATTTCAAAATTCTAAGTTTGAAAAATTAGGATTTCCTCATAAAACCCTAAGTTGCAGTTGCAGTTGCAGTCTCAGAACCAGGTGCAGTTACAGTACCAGTTGCAGTTGCAGCCGTAGAACCAGTTGCAATCACCCTTGAAATTTTCTCAAGAGTTGGCAATGATTACCGCTGCTACCAGATGGAGCCACTACCTGCAAATGATATCAGAGGTATGTACTTACATATGTTTAATGGTTAAACCCTAAAGAGTATTTTGCGAGAGAAGGGATCTCTTGTCATAGATCCAGAAGGATCTCACGATCCAACACATTCAAGAGGAATGATGCAACCCAGGTGTGATTATTCTAATATACATCTATTTGTCATGACATTATCTTAATCTGTGTTTCATGTTGAAGCTATGATCAAATTATTAGAAGGATTGAAAGTTGATCATAGAGCTTATCCTCTAACCTAACCTTTTTTCAAGTTAGCATATTGTCTTAGTACAGAAGATAGGTTGAAGAAAGCACTCATCACTTGAGTGAAGGAGACCTGGAAGAAAAGTAAGCACTCATTCTTGAGGACAAGGCTCCATGTTTGATTAATCAAGATTCAAAGGTACACATGACAAGTTGATGACTATAGTTGAGACAACAGTCTTTGTAAAGTATTATACTTGATAGCAGGTGAGCATATAAAGGTAAATACTTTGCCTGATACAACTAACACCTCCTCAAGGAGAAAACTCGTGTGTTAGTTCCAGGTTTCCATGCAAGAATGCTTGGTCACAACACTATGAGAGTGTTGACCTCATTTCGTATTGTATTCCTTAGCTTTAATCCTTGCTCCAGATAAATTATAAGTGATAGCTCTAAAGGAGCTACTGTGATGATTGTTCGTGCTATTGCTTTATATTATCAAGAAGGATATTATTCTTGCTTG
>ML822661.1:0-10508 GCA_009831015.1 Picea engelmannii | reverse complement strand
GTGTCTGAGTCACCTGAAACCACTGACATAACCCCTCCCTCAGACCCTCCCGAAGTAGAACCGGTCATTTCCCTCAATGCTCTCACTGGCTTCTCCGCTCCCCAAACCCTCAAGCTAATCGGTTACATCAAGCATCGGAAGGTTATCATTCTGGTTGATAGTGGAAGCACCCATAATTTTATTCATCGCTGCATTGCCCAAGAAACTCATTGCTACATCCATGCCGTCAATAATTTCCAAATCATGATTGCCAATGGTGGCTCCATGAAATGTGGAGGGCGTTGTGAAAATGTGTGTCTCCAAATTGGTGACTACCACTTGGAATCTCATATGTTTGCTATCGACATGGGCAGTTGTGACATTGTGTTGGGTGTAGACTGGCTAAGGACTTTGGGTCCTATTCTCATGGATTTCAAGGAATTAACCATGCAATTTGACCAGGAGGGCCACCAATATAAGTTCCAAGGCATCACCGCCGGTTCACCGGAGATCATTAGTTCCCATCGCATGGAAAAGCTGCTCAAAAAATGTCATTCTGGTGTTATTCCCCAACTCCATGCCATACAAGCAACAGAGACACCCTCGGTGCCGCAAGACCTCCAAGCCATCCTTTCTAAACATCAAGTGGTCTTTTCCACTCCCCAGGGTGACGCAGGCACGCCACCCAGGGCACGTCCGCTCACAGGACCTTTCTCCTTCCTCGGCCTGAAGAACTCAAAGGTTCCTTATTTCCCTATCGGGAAATGTTCCACCCACAACAACTCTCCTAAAAGACCTCCCTTAACGATCGGAAGATCAGCGCTGGCCTTTTCCTTTGTTATCGGGGTTCCCACTATCGGGAAATTAACACTTAAAATATCCAAGCACTTTGGATCCCCGATTCCCGATATGTTCCTTTATTGCTTTAGCCCCACCTGGCTAAGCCTTCAGTCCACGCAACCACTCTCTATAAGACCTCGACCTTATATCCCTTCCGTCGGGGTTTTGGACTTCAAAATCCCGATGCACTTCCAACCTCCGTTAGCCTCTAGGCTAAACGCTTGATCCAACGTGACCTCTTCTTATATGACCGCAGCTATAACTCCCATCAGGGTTTCGAGTATTCCAATGTCGAAATACCCGTGCCCTCAAGACTCGCGATTTCTCGATTCCCGACGCGCCTATTTCACACTAGCCCTCCTGGCTATAGGCCTTGCCCATATGACCGTTAACCCGTGACCACGGTCTTATCCCCGTCGGGGCTACGGGGTTTCCAATGCTGCAAAACACTTACCCGTGGGATCCCCGATTCCTTGAACACCGATTCTCCATCAGGCTGACAACTGGCTTCCACTACAACGCCTTCCTCCTCGTCGGGATTTCGCGGTTCGCGAAACCAAAGTGCATAAACACTTTGTCACCGGGATCCCTGATATCCCGATGGCTCCGACCACCGATGGATGACTCCTTGTCGGGACTTCCCCGATGACGTCGATTTCTTCCACGCATCCCACAAACGGACGATCCCGATCTTCCAGGGGTTTCGGGGTTTCAAATGTCAAAAAACATTCGACCACGGGATTTTCGATCCTTCGAATCCTGATGGTATCCCTCGTGCAACTTCTGTCAGATCCAACGGCTGACGGTTATCTGATCCACGATCCAACGGCTCACGACTCCTGGAGCTTAAACTTCCAACGTGATCATAACCTCTTTGCTTCTTTGGTAGATCCAACGGCTGACGGGTTTTGTCAATCTCCTCTGTAAGATCCTAACCGTCCACCTTCCTCCTTGAGGATTTCTTGAAAATAACTAAGTGTTCCTCCACAGAATTTGTCTTCCTGCAGTGCAACTGTGTAACGCCTGGTTTACACATTCCACGGCACGAACCTCCAGTGCTTCTCTTCGATGAGCCTAAGGGACTTATCCCTCCTGAGCTTCCACACAAACTTCAACCTCGAAGAGGGTCCTGGCACGCACTCCTTGCGGAAATCTTCAGATATTTCGAAATATCTGAGAACTTTTGACTCTGCGCACACCTGCAGCAACAGTCCTTCAATTCTTCGCTCAGTTCACGACTGAGACTCTCCTTAGCCTGTGCACTCCTTACACGGCTAGTATTACTCAATTTCACTCCCGAGAACAAGAGTTAAACTATCTGAGCCTTCTGTCAACGCACTCCTTGCGGACGACTTCAACTGCACTCCTTGCAGGAATCTTTGCTCAGATAGAGAAACAACTGTAACTCATTCCACTTCCTCTCAGATTTCAATCTCAACACATGAAATCATATAGCATAACAACAAATGCATAACAGGAAGTAAATACTCATAAGCATAGCATTCAATACACATACACAGAGAATCAAACACAGAACCATGAATCTGAATCAACTTCTTCTATTAATTCAAGATCTATACATGGGTGTTTTTCTACAGTTCTCTGCTTCTCTCCTATGCTCTTCCTGCTTCAATTATGCCTGAATTATTGTTACAATGCATAATGAGGGTGTCTATATCCGGTTTCCCTCTTTCTTCTAAAACTGTCTAATCTAGAATTTAATTCTACCTAATTACATTTACTACTATAAATGCCTCCATCTACTTCAGACGAGAGCGGGGCGCTCAAGGTCTGATTTCATTATACCAAGGCGCCTTCATTAAATGATCTCATTTATGTTTGGCGCATCAACTTCAAGGGAAAATTCAAAAACTTGCGTTGGACGTCTTCCAGCTGTCTTCCGCTTCCATGTTGACTCGCTTGTCGTGGGTGATGCTCCTGCATCACAGGGACTCCCTCCTTCCCATGGTGTTCATGATCATTCCATTCCCCTTGTACCCGTAATCCTTCCTCCCAATATCCGTTCGTATCGTCACCCCTTTTCCCAAAAAATGAAATTGAGAAAATGGTCCCGGAACTCCTTAATGCAGGCGTTATCCGCCCTAGTACGAGCCCCTACTCTTCTCTAGTGGTCATGGTCCTGAAGAAAGAAGGTTCTTGGCGAATGTGTCTTGACTTCCATGCCCTCAACAAACTTACTATTAAAGACAAATTTCCCATTCCTGTCATTGATGACCTCCTGGATGAATTGAGTGGCGCCCAATTCTTTACTAAACTTGAACTTCGTTCGGGCTACCACCAGATACGTATGAAAGAGGCATACATTCCCAAGACTGCCTTTAGAACTCATGAGGGCCACCATGAGTTTTTGGTCATGCCCTTTGGCTTGTGTAATGCCCCCTCCACCTTCCAAAGCCTCATGAATCATGTCTTTCGTCCTTTTCTACGTCATTTTTTCTTAGTTTTCTTTGATGATATCCTCATCTATAACAAAACCTGGACATACCAACTTGCTCATGTGGATCGAGTTCTCCATCTACTCTCTCAACACCAACTTTTCCTGAAACAGTCTAAATGTGCTTTTGGCGTCTCAGAAGTAGAGTACTTGGGTCATCTGGTTGGCAAGGACGACGTCAGGGTGGATCCTAAAAAGATTGAAGCGATGCAAGATTGGCCTCACCCAAAGACTCTTAAAAGCTTGTGTGGATTTCTAGGCTTAACAGGTTATTACCGCAAGTTTGTTAAGAATTATGGAAAAATTGAAGCACCTCTCACTGCTCTCCTAAAAAAGAACTCTTTCACTTAGACCCCAGCCACTGCTCAAGCTTTTCAAACCTTGAAGATGGCCATGTGCACCACTCCAGTCCTGGCCCTTCTTGATTTCACAAAGACCTTTGTCTTGGAATGTGATGCTTCAGGGAAAGGAATTGGTGCTGTCCTTATGTAAGAGGGTCAACCTTTGGCCTTTACCAGCGAGCAACTATCTGAAAGAAATCTGGGCAAATCAATCTATGGAAAGGAAATGTTGGATATTTTGCATGCCATTGATCTGTGGCACCCTTATCTATTGGGGCAACGCTTCCAAATTAAGACAGACCATCAAAGCCTCAAGTATTTTCTGGAACAACACATTTCCTCCCCGGAGCAACAAAAATGGGTGACTAAGCTCTTTGGATATGATTATGAGATCATTTACAAGAAAGGCAAAGATAATGTGGTTGCGGATGCACTTTCCCGAAAATATGAAGACGAAGGATCCCTTTTTTCTCTTTCCTTCATTGTACTAGATTGGCTCTAAGCCGTTCGCCGGGAATGGCTACAAGATCCCAAAAGTTCGCATCTGATCCAACAATTGCAGTCAAATGCTCCAGTTTCCCCAGGGTTCTCTTGGCTCCATGATGAGCTTTGATACAAAGGCCATTTGTATTTAAGTAAACAATCAAAGCTTAAATCCATGGTACTTTCCGAGCTTCATGCTACACCCATAGCGGGGCACTCAGGGTTCACCAAAACCTATGACAGGGTCAAACGTTCTTTTTTCTGGGATGGTATGAAACAGGACATTCGTAATTTTGTCACTGAATGTGATGTGTGTCCACGCAACAAGGGAGAAACAGTCAAATCTCTAGGCACACTACAACCGCTTCCGATTCCACCTGCTATTTGGATGGATATCTCTATGGATTTTATTACAGGCTTACCCAAATCGAGAAATAAATCAGTCATCATGGTGGTTGTTGATTGCCTTTCCAAGTATGCTCATTTATGCGCTCTTCAACACCCATTTACAACATCCACAATGGCTCAAATTTTCATGGATCAGGTCTTCAAGCTTCATGGCATGCTGCACTCTATTGTTTTTGATTGCGACCCAACTTTCACAAGCAATTTTTGGCAAGAACTGTTCAAGCTACAAGGCACCCAATTGCATCTCAGCACAACTTATTATCCCCAGACTGATGGTCAAACGGAAGTTGTCAACAAGTGTTTGGAAACATATTTGAGGTGTTTTGCCTCGGAAAAGCAAAATCAGTGGGCTTAATGGTTACCCCTAGATGAATGGTGGTACAACACTTCATACCATACAACTACACGCATGACTCCTTTTGAAGCAGTATATGGACAGAAGCCACCTTGAGTTCTGTCATACCTACCAGGTGTCTCAAAGGTCCAGGCGGTTGACCAAACACTTACAGTTTGAGAGGCTATTCTCCGTACCCTCAAAGAGAATTTGGTCATGGCACAGAATCACATGAAGCAACAAGCAGATCAAAGTCGCTCTGAATGTTAATTTGTAGAAGGGGATCAAGTGTTTCTTCGACTGCAACCTTACAAGCAAAATTCCCTCAAGGCCGAGCATTGTCATAAGCTAGCACCCAAATTTTATGGTCCTTATACCATTCTCAAGCATGTGGGATAGGTGGCCTATTAGTTAGCTTTGCCCAGTCATTCGAAGCTACATCCTGTTTTTCATGTTTCATGCTTAAAGAAGGTGATTGGAACTAAGTGCCAAATTCAAACCAACCTTCCCAAGTTAGCCGAAGAAGGATCCATTTGGCTACAACCACAAGCAGTTTTGGACCAGCGTGAGCGTCGCCTACGTCAGAGAACCATCAATGAAGTGTTAGTCCAGTGGAAAGATACAACTCCAGCAGATGCCACTTGGGAACCATCTACCATTCTGCAACAATTTTTGCATCTCAAGCCTTGAGGACAAGGCTGTTTTTAAGGGAGAGGACATGTTAGGGTCCTAACCCGCACATAGGTAGAACAATATATTCGGATGTAATAAAGGTCAATATTAATAAGGCCTTGCAATAAAATAGAATAAGTCGAATATAAGAATACCTAATAGAAGCTTCCGCTTCTAGAAGGATCTTCCTCTAGATGCTTCTTTTGATAGACATATCTAGTATAAATAAGAGTCGAGGGTATGAGAACCATAGCTTGGATATTTTTGTAATAGAGCTTTGCTCAACTGGAGGTTGCCCCCTCGAAGAGACCCGTGAACATTGCTTTCAGAATCAAAGTGCTATTTCTATTGTTATTCTTATATCATTTCAGTGCTATTGTGGTGATTATTTTGGTTATATTGCTGTTATTCTGCCATTTCTAGCATTTTATTTCTGTTCTGCATACTTTTTATATTTGGTATATTACACAAGTCGTATTTCAAATGTGTCAAAGGGCATTATATAACTTGGACTCCCCTCCTCTTTGCAATGATTACATAATAAATGTTTATTTAACTACATTCTTTGATCCATTCAAACTTAAATCACACACACACACACACACACACACACACACACATCTTGTATTGGTGGAATCGACAACTCGCGGTTCTCGTACTCGCGTGACACAGGGCCGATTTCTGTCTGCTACCTCTATAACCTCCAAGTGCGGCCACACAGCCCACAAGCAAGGGGCACGAGTAAATCGGGGTGAGAATCGAACTTGAGACCTCCTTTTTACATATTTCCTTCCATTTACACAACACTTGCCAATGAATCTACACCCAACAACTTAAATCACTAATATTACACTTAACAACTATCTTAATTATATCTTTCATCCATTCATACTTAAATCACTAATATTACACTTAACAACTATCTTAATCCATTCAAACCTAAATCACTAATATTACACTTAACAACTATCTAATTATATCTTTTATCCATTCAAACTTAAATCACTAATATTACACTTAACAATTATCTAATTATATCCTCCATCATTGAACATTAATATTTTAGCCATTTAAATCTATAGACTACTTCACAATTATCTAATTATATCCTCCATCATTGAACATTAATATTTTAGCCATTTAAAGCTACACACTATTTATTCAATGCTTTAATTCACATTTACACATACCAGCAAAGGCACAAGAAAATATATCATATTAGCATCACGACTTTAGCCCTCTAAATAAGAAAACGGAAACACAACCCTAACGTGGCTTCAGGTCGAGAGCGGGACTATATGCCGATAGAGAATCGTGGGATTGACCCTTTCTCCACACGTTAGGGTTGAACATATGAACGAGGGGCTATATATATCCAGAGGAAGCCGTGAGTAGTAAAGGCATTGGCGAGCAACGGCCGGAATCATCCTTCAAGCTGGAAAAGGATTCGTAAGGGCTCTATACGAGTGAAGCAGTCGAGACGGAGAGCTAAAAACACATACAGAGGGATGGATCCCTTCTCTTCTCCATCACCGGCTTCGTCTTCAACACCTTCGAATGAGCAAATCATGGACCAATTGAAGAACCAGATTGCTCAGGCGTATGCCGAGGAATTTCTCGAGGTATTCCTTACAAATTTTAAGACCTCTGCAATGCTGTGTTTTTTCCTCCCATTTTAGCTTATGTATCCTACTTTTATTTTTAATGAGTGCCTTCTAGTACCTATGTTACGGGTTTGGTTTAACAACTCCATTGTATAATGCATATCAGCTGCTTTCAGTTAAATAAGTTTTAAGACGTTCTGTTAAGAAGCGGGTTAGGGTTTGGTCGCAAAAGCTTATATCAGCACAACTGGGAGTTCCGAGGCGTACAGGGTAGTCGTTTCTTTATATACTTTTTGTTTTTTAAAGCATTAAAATTGGCACAAATGTGTGAGGCGCTCGAAGCGGTTCGTTTCACTGCCAACGCGGCCCTCGAAGGGAGAATCATTAATCACCGGCACTTTTGGGTAAACATTAATTACCACTGCCAGCCCTTTTGTTTGGCTGAGCTGCTGCGACAGAGGTTCCCTTCTATCAAAATCGCCCTGGACTAGCCCCTAGCAAGGCCTCATTGCGACAGAGGTGTCGTTCTATCAAAATCACCCTGGACTTTCACCTAGCAAGGGCCAATGAGAGGAACACATTATGACAAGTAGAACTTTTACTTTTGTACTATTAACTTTCTATTAATGAAAATTCCTTAGTTCTTCCGTTTTACAACCCCTTTTTTGGTGTTTGCTGTATATTGCTCTTTTTAACTTCTCGCAGTTCTGATAAAACCCTAATTTCCGCAAAATTTCATACCGCTGATGAGCACTTTAGTTTTTGGCAACTCTTCTTTCTATGTTTATTTTTTCATGTATTGCTCTATTCCTCTTATTTACTTTGTATAGCTCTACATAGAAACGTTAATTTTCACAAAAACCATGGCCCCATTAGCTTTATTTTTTGTAATGATGCGAACTTTGTGGTAGTCATTGACATGCCATTGATAACGGCTTCTCATTTATCAAACTTTAATTGAACTCCGAAATCTTACTTATTGGTATCCTTTGGTGAATACATCCCATCCATTTATTAGGTGGATAGTTCAAATTTATTCTGCTTACATTGCTGCTTGCCATCCTTCTGAAATATTCAGTTGATCATACTTGTCATATGGTACAGTAAAAAAATAAATGGTACAGGAGAAGGTCCCGTATTTTGTCACTTGGAATGTCAGTCGTGCTTTGTCCACTTTGCTATGACGAGTTCTGCAGGTGTATCTAGGGGGCTGGGAACACTATCAGTGGTGAAGGGGCCATCATTTATCTTTTGGTCTTTGCCAGCTCTGATTTCTCCCTTAGCATTACTTCCACCCCATCCCGTCATGGTAGCTCATTGAAAGATTGCAAGATCCGAATTTTCTAGTACTGACCTGCTGTGAGAGAGCTTGAATCATTGCTGGTTTTTTGAACTTTGTTTTGAAGGACATGAATCCGACTGATCTTTGAATCATATGCCAATTTATGGATGATGAAGGAGTGAGATTGTTTCTGAACCATCGTTTGCTCTTCCTCGTTGTCCCATCATGGTATCGAGCCCTTTGAAAGATTGCAAGATCTGAATTTCTATTATTGACCTGTTTTTGAAGAGCTTGAATCAATGCTAATTTTTTTAACTTTGTCTTCAAGGACATGATTTTGATTGGAATTCTTTGGATCTTTGAATCGTATGCCATTTTTACGAATAAGGGAGTGAGATGGTTTTTGAACCATCCTTTGCTTGTATTTTCAAAGTTTATTTTGGTAGGGTGATGGCTCGATTAGTCAAATTTGTTCAACATTGTGTTGTATGTTCTTAAAACATGTTTGCACCCATAGTTTCCAAAGTTTTCTAGTAATATCTTGCATCTTTGCGTGATTCTCTCGATCCTTACATTTTGAATCTCATTCCTTCCATTGAGAGTTGTAATCATGACATGAGAGTCTACATAAAGTGACCTTCCCCAGTGATGAATTTTAGAATTTTAAGTCCTTTGAAGGTTGCAAATATCTCAACTTGGTTATTTGGACTTATCTTGATATTCAATGTGAGCTTAGTATTCCATTCCCTCGAGGGTCAAAGATTACTCCACTTGAGCTTGAAGAGTTCAGGTTCATTTTTGAAGCTTTATCAAACATGAGGATGTTTCTTCTTTGGATTTGAATCCTCTTCTATATGTCACGATGCTCTAGTGCTAATGTTGTTCCTTGAGATGTTCCTCTCCCTTTCCTTTAGGGAGGAAAATAATATCAGAGCAACTTAGTCCTCTTTAGGTTGCAAGCTGGTGCTTAGACCAAGAGGGGCAACCCCTTAAATTCATCAGAGTTGGCCACCCATTTTTTCCTTAGCAACAACTTTGTCATTAAAACCAAAACAACCATATTTTAGCGTTATTCCTTGAACATGTTATAATTGTTAACAAAATGAAAGGATGTTAACTTTAAAGAGATGAAGTGATTGATGTAGATTGAATTAGGGCAACTTCATTGAATCCATTAGACCACAGCCTTTCCCTTGGGCATCCCACATTGCAAAATGTAAAGAATAGTTTGTATGGAAGATGCAAAAGAAGTCAAAGAAGAACAAATACTTGAAGATTTACAACAATATCGTAAATACTAATAAGTGGTGGAAGTCTTTAGCATTCACTGATAAGATATGAAAAAGTGTTGGGCTTGTTTATTGAATCTAACAACTTGAATTCACTTATGAGACCATGAGGTAAACTTCAAATATATTCAGAATATGGCATAAATGTTCATCACATAGGTGCAGAGCGATAGTAAATATCATGAACTACACAGGTATGTTCATCACAAATGTAGAGTGATAGTAAATATCATAAACCACACATGCATGTTTCAAAACTTCATATACATTTAGAATATTGTAGAATCATTCATTACACAAATATAGAGCGATAGTAAATATCATGAATTGCAAAAGATGTTTCAAAATCTCAACAACATAAACGGTTGCAATAGGCAAGAGGTTATTGAGCCACACAATGCCTTTCATAATTGCTAATATAAAACAGTTTGCCCAAAGGTTCCACAAATGAATAGGCATAAAAGTGTTGTGGAACTAAAGAGAAATTTTACAAGAATAGAGAAGAAAATGGTTCTTTTGCAAAGGAGTGGTAACTCCTTCAGTCCGACCCGATGATTTGTAGAAGACAAGAAACCCCTTTTTGCATTATGTTCCTACTAAAGCATATGGTTATATTTTTGCATCATGTTTCTACTAAAG
This sequence comes from Picea engelmannii, assembly GCA_009831015.1. Classification (NCBI taxonomy): domain Eukaryota; kingdom Viridiplantae; phylum Streptophyta; class Pinopsida; order Pinales; family Pinaceae; genus Picea; species Picea engelmannii. The sequence continues at coordinate 182 of ML822661.1, read as the reverse complement.
CATATGGTGATCTTTTTGCATCATGTTCCATTTAAAAATTACGAGTCACAACACTAATGAGCATGTTTTGATTGCTTGGAGAGCATTGAATCATCCAACTTGTTCACTAATTCATGCATTATTTCTCTATGCTTTATTATCGTCTCCTAAATTGCCATCAAAGAAAGTGTTTCCTATGGCAT
>ML822660.1:65288-87625 GCA_009831015.1 Picea engelmannii | reverse complement strand
ATAGAATGCATGCCCAAATCCTACTCTGCCAATTTTCCTTCCAAAGCCACTAGTTATTTCCTTGATATAGTTGTAACTAAATTATATGCATTGGGTTGATGCTAAGATGCAACCCCTTGTTGGTTCATTCAAAGGAATTTTCCTTGCAAGAACAAGAGTGGGACGATGTTACAAAATTATTAAAATCATTTACAAAATATGCAGACCATTAGAATAATCCTTGCTCTTATGTAAAGAAAGAAAAAAAATCGTATATACACACTAGTAGCCTTGCTCTGTTTCAACCTTCTACCAATTATTGTTGCAACAATATATGAAAAAATAATTAATACTATCCCTCGAGTGACTGACAAGATGATAATAAGAATTTTATTGATGCAGAACTCTGGTATGAACACACAACATGAGAATGGAGGCCACTTGGATTTCTTGCACCGATCTAGTTGCAGATGAGCTGAGCAGGAATATTCAATGCACAATCTAGTGAAATATTCAAGAAACATATCATCACCTTGTCCTCATAGTTTTCATGTTGCATGGATGTGTACACCTACTGGTATGATGTTTGTCTTGACACTTGGTCTCATGTAGATAGCGATGAAACGTTGGGAGCTCCAAAGAGGTCAAGAGGTCGACACAAAATTAGTGTTACTGGCCTCAGTGATGCAGTGTCCATCAAAATTTTCTATTTTTAAATTAATTTAAAATATTGACAATTACAAAAATAAATTGACCCATGCTAGGGATAATTATGTCAAACCATGGTTTACTAACCAATAAAAAATTCCATATTTTTATTTGAAAAAATAAAATAAATAATTTCATTTTATTCAAATAATATAGAGTTTTAAAAAAACTTATAATATTTGGGGAAAAACCTTGGTCAAATGAATTAATACGAAGTGACACTAGAGTCGAAAACTATAATCCTGCTCCAAAACAAAACTATTAATGCTGTAAAAAAGACCAGGTAATACTTGGACTGTGAGGTGGCTGCTATAGTCCCTTGCTAGTCCCTTGTTGAGGAAGGGACTAATAAGTTCAACTATTCATCTCACTAATGATTTAATGTAAAACATTCATGATGAATATGATTAACATCCACTAAGACCGAATTGATCTACCCATAATAAATTATAAACTAATATTATAAAAAAAAAATCAATTTTTTCTTAAGATGCAAGCATATTTATTCCACTTATTTACTAGTATTTCTCAAACTAATATATTAATCATACAATATAATTGTAAATAACTTAAAACGAGGAAATAATTGAATCTCACTAAATTCAATTGTTGAGTTGTTCCTTTAACTTATTATACTTTCCAAAAGCATGTATATAGTAATCAATCGGTACTTGACTGCACCAAATTCATATCTACATTATAACCAAAGTTTTTTTAAAAACGTATTTTTTTTAATATTTATATTTCATTTTTCCTCAACCTGATTGGGTTATACATACATATACATACATTTGAAGTCTTATTCTGAGAGTGACGACGTAATGCTCGGTAACATTTCCATGCATTTATGTTGATGATATCTAATTTCTCTATGTTCGCAGTAGTATGATATCCATGGTCTGCTCAAGGACCAAAAAACAACTCAACCTTGCATACGAAGCAAGCTTCTCCATGCACAGAAAAATAAAAACTCCATATACCTCAGCTGGAGATGTGCAAGAGATTCATGTACAAGGACTTTGGATTGAGGTATTGGTATTTTTAAAAGAATTTTATTGTTATTGTTATTTTGTCCCTTTCAGAAATACACCAAGTGGTTTCTTTTATAATGAAAAATTTATGGGGATCCATACACAATTGTTTTTACAATAATATTAATATAACAATATTGCACCATTTTCCTATACAAGAAAATGCAAATTGAAGTATGTTGTAGAATTTTTCACGAGTTTTATACAACTATTGTTGTTGGTATGGGAGGGAATATTCCATTTTTTCCTCATATAAGCTCCTTGATCACTGTTTGTTCTTATTATTTGAAAACATTGTTACAAGCATTTTGGCATACTAAAAGTAGTCTTATTTCAATGCAACTCACTCAATTCACCAAAGTCAGTTTTTTCTATTGTAATTTATCTGAATAAAACTAGGCACATACATTTATGCACTAAACATACAATTGTCTCTTCAATTAAATGGGATACCTAACATAGCGGATTGGGATCGCAGATTGGGTTCGACTTCATGAAAAACTGGTGGGTGATTTGGAGGTCCAATTGCTAAAGTTGAACTTGTCTCATCCCTTATTAGTCCCTGCCTCTCGGACTAATAAAATTTAAGGATGCTTTTACCAGTCATACACCGTAGGAGTCGTACCCGATGGAAATGTTACATGTTGTATCAGAGCGGGTTCAACCCTGCGACTGTGGATCACCATGCTTTCCACTATAGTAAACCCTTGAGTCTTAACCAAACGCTATTTAAAAATTTAACTTTCCGTGGTGATGATCCCTATTAGATGACACCATAGAGATTCACGACGAGGTATCATGGATGGAAGTGTGACACCTCCAGAAGTTTCACGCCCTCAGAGTCTGACCCCAAGGGGAGGAACAGGTCCTTGGGTTGGATTCACTAGTAGTAAGGGATGATGGTGGTCTAACAAGGACCTTCCAGGTAACTTCAAAGGCCTTGATTCACCATCAGTACTGAGATGAATCTAGGGAACCTATACCCCTGAGGGTCCACAATGCACTTTAGCTAGTACCATTAGAATCCTCTGAGATCTCGAGAGAGATGAGTTCAAGCGTCCACGAGTATCACGGATGGTGGTGTCGTCGAATCATAGTTGTAGAGCAAGGTATGTGCTTCACACTTCGCGTTTACAACCTCCAACATGAAGGTCCACATGGTGGTCTTTCGACTAAAGGGGAGAGCCCTTTTTGGTGGAAGACGCTCCTGCCCCTTTTGAACCTGGCTATCAACAATGTGTCATGGGAACTGTTCGAGGGATAGTTCCAGGAGAGGTATGTTTCTAAGGAATTCGTTGAGCATCAGCTCAATGAGTTCGATGCCTTGCAACAAGGTAAGCCACTTGGTGCCCGAGTACGAGGCCCATTTTGGAGCTTCTTTGATATGCTCCACACCAAGTTCCCTAGAACCTTAAGGTCAAGAAGTTCGATTTTGGCCTTATTATTAGAATTCATCTTCGACTTCGAGTACCAGGAGTAATGGACTGAAGAAGGAGTGTTGGACATGTGGGGATCCACACTACAAGTGTGACTGCCCAATGGAGAGGACTAGAGTGTCTGGATCAGTCGGACCCACTACCGAGGGAGATATGGGCAAGGCCCATCAGATTCATGTAGTGGTGCATAATTGCCAGACAGAGCATTAGTCGACTGTGCTCGAGACGACAGGTACCATCACTGACCAGACCCTTAGTATTTTGATAGATCCTGGTGCTACCGAGAGTATCATTTCTGGTGCAGTGCTAAATAGATTAAGGTAAAGGTAGCCGAACAGGATGAGTTTAGCTTTGTAGAGATGGCCTCAGGAGCCAAACAAAAGGATGGAGGAAAGGTTATGGTTTGTATCCTTAAGATGGGATATTTTTTCACAAGCAACGACCCATACGCCATGATCTTAGGTTCTTATGATGTCGTAATTGGTATGGATTGGTTGGAATCACATGAGGCGATACTCAACTATAAGACAAAACAATTGAGCTTGGTCAATGATGAGGGCCAGAGACATGTGATTGTAGGACGAAACTAGGGAGTTTCCCTGAGGTTCATCTCTTCCTTACAGCTATGGAAGAGAATGTGAAAGGGGTGCAAGCTTTATGCGATCCTTGCGTTAAAAACGAAGGGATTAGTGGAAGGTTTAGAACACCTTCCGATGGAGAGAGAGTTTTCGGATGTCTTCCAGGGGAGTTACCTAGGATGTCGTCAGAGAGGTAATTGGAGTTTACTATAGACCTAAAACCGGGAACATAACTGATAGCTATAACACCTTATCGGATGTCGACCCCAGAGTTACAAAAGTTGAAAATGAAACTGAAGGAGTTGTTGGACCTGGGACTGATACGTCCTAGTGTGTCACCGTGGGGTGAACCTGTTATTTTCATATGAAATAAGGATGGGTCATGGAGGCTCTGCATTGACTACCGTCAACTGAACAAGGCCACGATCAAGAATTAGTATCCATTACCGAGAATTGACGATCTGTTCGATCAAATGAAGGGTGTGACGGTGTTCTCGAAGATCGACTTGTGATTAGGATACCACCAATTACAGATTAAGGAAGATGACGTCCCTAAAACCACCTTAAAGACTAGGTTTGGAATCTATGAGTTTACTATTTTACCATTTGGACTAACAAATGCCCCAGGGGTATTTATGAGTTTGATGAATGGGGTGTTTCGCGAGTACTTGAACAAGTTCGTCCAAGTATTCAATGAGGATATTTTGATTTACTCTCAGATGACGGAGGAGCATGACGATCACTTGCGCTTGGTACTATAGTGTCTGTGAGAGCACAAATTGTATGGGAAGTTGTCCAAATGCTCTTTTTATCAATTGAAGATTCACTACTTAGGGCATGTCATCTCCGGTGAAGGCATCGCCATGGATCCAGCTAAGGTCGAGGCTATCATGGAATGGCCTGCGATGACGAAGGTCCCAGAAGTGCGTAGCTTCATGGGTTTATTAGGATACTATCGACGGTTCATCGAGGGATTTTCGAAGATACGAAATCTGATCATGGAATTGCAGAAGAAAAACAAGAAGTTTGTTGGACCGAGAAATGCACGGAAGCATTTCGGAGGCTCAAGGAATTGTTGAAAACAACACCGATACTAAAGGTCCCCGACATGGATACAGACTTCTTGGTATGCACTGATGCATCCAAGGAAGGCTTAGGCGGTGTCTTGATGCAAGACAGATGAGTGATCGCTTACATTTTGAGGAAATTAAGAGGCATGAGGAGAACTATGCGACACATGATTTGGAGTTGTTAGCCATCGTATATGCCTTGGAGGTTTGGAGACACTACCTTGTTGGATGAAAATTTGAACTAAATACTAACCACTATGGACTACAACACATCTTTACGCGAAGCGACCTGAACGTGCGTCAACGACGTTGGTCAGAATTTCTTAGCGAGTACGACTTCGAGATTACTTACATAAATGGAACAGTGAACCAAGTGGTAGACGCATTGAGTCGAATATCATGCATCTTTTCGGTGTTGCCTCTCTAGGAGAATCTACGTGAAAAGATTCTAACTTTACAACATGACGATGACAGGTACAAAGAGGTCGAGGGTTTTTTCGGACAAAACACAATGATGGTACCAAGATTTGAAGGATTTTATTTTGATAGCAATGGTCTATTGAGGTTTAAAAATTGTATCTGTGTACCATCGAACGACGAGTTGAGGATGTTGATCTTGAACGAGGCTCATAGAGCAGTTTACATGGTTCACCTGGGAGTCACAAAGATGAGGGTAGACCTTAAACCCTTATTCCTCTGGAAGGGAATGAAGGCAGACATAGTCAACTATGTGGCCAGATGTCTAGAATGTCAGCAGGTAAAGGCTGAACATAGACACCCACCGAGATTACTACAACCGCACACTATTTTGGAATGCAAAATGGGATGTTATTTTGATGGATTTTATTGTTGGATTGCCACTGACGGCAATGAGACATGACTCTATTTTCATAGCAATAGACACTCTGAAAAAGAGTGATCACTTTATTCCTGTGCGTACGATGTATCAGGCACCTGACATAGCTATAGTTTTCATCAGTGAGATTATGAGGCTTCATGGCATGCCTAAGAAGATTATATCCGATCGCGGATCGGTGTTTACTGGATGATTTTGGATGAGTTTCCAAGAGGCCTTGGGAACCCAACTTAACTTTAGTATTGCGTATCACCCGGAGACTAATAGGCAAACCGAACGAACGAACCAAACCTTGAAGGACATGTTGCAGATGTACATTTTGGACCAACAAAAGCATTGGGAAGAATTATTGCCACTAGTGGAGTTCGCTTACAACAACAGTTACCAGAGCACCATTAAGATGGTGCCTTTCAAGTTTATTTATGGGCGACCATGTCAGATGCCTTTCAGTTGGGATCGGCTTGAGGATAGGTTCTTGGTGGGACCAGAAGCAATCCTAGAAATGGAAGAGAAAATGTAAACAATAAGACAAAGGATAAAAGAAGCACAGGATCGACAGAAGAGTTATGTCGATGCGCACTGTGTCGACTGTAGTTACGAGGTCGGTAATCGAGTCTTCTTGCAGGCTAAGCAACACAATAGTTCGATCAAGTTTGGGAAGGGAGCTAAACTCTCTCCTAGGTTCATGGGACCCTTCAAGATTGTGGAGAGAAGGGGCCCGTGACCTATCTACTAGCCTTGCATGATTCTTTGAGGCGTATGCATGATGTTTTTCATGTATCGGTTGAGACATTATATTAGTGATCCTACACATGTAATTGACATGAGTTACTTATAGGTTTCGAACAAGGGGGTTCTCATGGCTGAGCCAGTCCACCCCTTGGATCATCACGTTCGACAGATACGACGTCGAACGGTAGATCAAGTCAAGGTCCAGTGGGACAATTATAATCTGCACTCGGCAACCTGGGAGGACGCATATGACATGCACCAATAGTTTCCATTTTTGTTTGACAGATAGACATATGATACTATGATACACCTTATTTCGGCATATATACTGTGAAACTTCGGGATGAAGTTTAGACCAAGAGGGGGTGTATGTAACATCCCGCTCTGGCACACTGAGAAAACTTGTTCTTTGAGGACACTTTCTCGCAAGTGATCCAGATTTTATGTTATTAAAACATTTGATTTTGATTATGAGGTGTTATGGGTTGATGACATGTTGTTTTACTACATTGACATAGACAGGTGCTATTGACTCGGTTTTACTGAGTGTGTAGGATTTTGGACCTCAAGGATGCAGAGGCATCGATGGAACCCCTTGGACTCCAGATTGAGTCAGGGAGTATACCATTGGGATTTGATTGTTTTGTTGTGATATTAGTGCATATGACTAGATGATATGATATGGATATGTTCTAACATGATTTTTTGATGATGCAGGCTGACAATAGCTTGCCAACCAGACTCACATATGGAGTAAAGGGGTCACACACGACTACCAGAGATGTTGAGGGAGAGGTGTGGACAACAACCCTGCCACAGCCTACTAGCACTCCCACTATGGCTCGAACTGTAGGTTAATGATTACCTAGTTCGAGAGGACCCATGATGCTGTGAGGGAAGACTGTGACAGTCGCTCACGATGATTCTAAGTGGTGTGCAATAAGGCGGGGGCCTTATTCCTTAGAATCCCTTAGTCTCCCACAAGTTCACCTAACGAAGTATTGACTCTAGGGGTTATTGATGTCTACCAAGTCAATCAAGAGGCGAGTGGCACCCTTGGAGCACGTAGTGCGTCCTGAAGGGCACATCGCTCAAAGGAATAGATGAGGCGAGTGGCACCCTTGGAGCACCTAGTGCATCTTGAAGGACACGTTGCGTTGTTGATAATAGAGGAAATAACCTAGATGGCCTTGGACGAATAACATGTTAAGTAATTTTTAAAACAATTTCCCTAATTAATTGTCGCCCAGTATAAAATCTAAGGTCTAAGTCTAAATTACGCTAGTGGTAAAATTTAGTCTACGTTAAAAAAATAAAAATAATTAAAAAAATAAATAATAATAATTAAAATAAAAACAACTTAAATGATAATTATGATCTTCATAAAATCTCGTAACCTGACGGGTGTAAGAAATTTAATTTGGCCAAAAAAATAAAATCTGTGGAAATAAAATGTAAAGAGGGAATTAATTGTTTTATCTTGTGATAATTTAAAATAAACTAATTAATTGAAAAAGGGAAAAAGGGGTTAAATTTCACACCTGCCTTTTTGAGTTTTAAGTAAAAAGGGGAAAGAGGGAAAATCTTAAAATTTAGGAAACTAGGGAAAGGAGGTAACATAAAAAGGGAAAAATGGGAACTTAAGGGAAAAAGCGGAAGGTCAACTTAGTAAAGAATCTACCATTAAAGAAATTTCTAATTTTAAACTGAATTAACAATTTCATAATACGGAAAGCTATTAAAACCTGTAAGAGAATTTGGGAACACCTAGGAGTGATTCTAGGAGTAAATCTAGGTGGGTGAGAGAAATAAAGATAATTACTTAATTAAATAAATTAATTTATGGAGGAATGTAGGGGATGGGGGACACTTGTACGGAGAGGAATTTTTAGGAATTTATTTTTAAAACTTTAATTAAATAAGATTTTAGGAAAGAAAGGAAGGAGAAGGATGAGGGATCAGCTTCTGCTTGTGTAATGTTACGCTGCAGAAATATCTACGTGACTGATTTACTTGTGGGAGTTGGGATACCCAGCTCGGAGAGGAGTGGTAACTCGGCCTTGTGAGGCGAGCTAGGAGCTAGACGAAATCTTTGGTTAGTGTGTGTGGACCCTTTGCGGCTCTGGGGGCTAAGGGGGAAGAAGAGTACCCCTAGCATTGGCTAGGAGGTACTGGGGAAGTCTCGACGGTCGGCGAGCAGGAGTTGCATGGAGCGCACAAACATAACTCAAAGCAGACGATCGAGAAACGATACTCTTTTTTCATTTTGTATAATAGATGTTGTAGGTTTATGCTTGGATCTGCATGTTAATTAGGTAAGATGATTGAATGTTAGATTGATGACTGAACTTTTCTTAGCCTAGCTTGACAATTGTTGACTCTCATGGCCTTCGTTTACCTGCCCGTCTTGACCACCTTGCTATGTTGATTGTGACCTTGAGGTTGTTTATCTTTTGTCCCTATCTTACCAATCCTCGCCTGAGCATTCGGCCAGGAGCCTAATCTACGGTGATCGCCTTAGTGTTAAAAGACCTATGGATCTCAACGCCCTGCTTTTCTATGCGAGGACTGTGAGCGAAGGATGACCCTGTTCGCCGTCTACCCCTGTTGTCATCCTTGGCTGATTGTTGTCGTGTGCCATGATGTGTTTATTTAACCCTGCGGAAATTGATTGTGGGCAAGGTTTTTCTATGAACTCGACATGTTTATTTCTATTTGTTATCTCGTTTTACCTTTTTATCTCACTGGACATTCCTGCGTTTTTACCTTCTTGACTGCGTTTTTATGTATGTATGGAAATTATCCTCTGTGATTAATTGATTGTCTCTGCGCCTTGACTCTGTGACTTCTTGGCATACTATCGCCATGTATTTTGATTGGGTTATGTTTTATGGGTTGACAACCATTTTATTTCTGGGCATTTTCCTGGCATGATACACAGAATTCCCATCATAATCAACATCCGGACCATTGTTAGAACTAGTATTGATAAGAGCCAGCAATTAAAATGACCGACAATGTTCATTAAGAGACCCCGATCTTGACATGCCAACAATTTCTATTTATTTCTTACTGCATTTTCATAATTATCTTGACTATGATCTCTTATACATTGACAGCAATAAGGGTTGTGATCTACCTATTATTTTTATACATGTGCGACTTCTTATATGTGCAATTTTTATTATTGTATGATTGATCTGCATAAGAAAATAATTAGTCAAACAGTGAGACACATCATTTACACAAAAATCTCTTATTTTATCTTAACCACCAACTGGGGACAGCGATAGAATCAACCAAATGTTTAGGCTGCAATTTGATTATAACAAGCATGATTTTCCTTTTGAAAACCCTCAGCATTTTATGATAACTCTCACGATTCCGTCAGAATTCACACAACTCGATGGTTACTTGACTGTGAAATTATTAATTAACCCTCGGCGCCTCAATTTTCGGACTTTGCAAATATTATTACGAACCCACAAATGGGAAACTCAGCATTTTGATGATTACAACAACAATATTCATAAATGCAGGGTTAGTGCTAACTCAGTGGTCTTTATGCATTGTATTTATCTACTTTTCATAAATTCAGTGATATATATATTTTGTATATTTCCTTCATTAAACTCAGAGATGCAATGATGTTGCATCACTACCATTCGCTTAATATCAAGCTTCCCGCATTTATTTCAGCATTCCGGACATCGGTCCTTATTGTTGGTGCATGGGAGTTTTGTTTCATTGAGTCACTTATGTGCACTGGCACTTGTTCAGGAAGTCTTCATATTCCACGATGTTCATGAAGTTTTGGTATTCAGAAACAGCCTTGCCGCTCGGGAGCATGGCAGAAAAGTCTGCATTCTGGAATTAAATTTTTCTAATCTCATGCGTAGCTTTTCTTTTACTGATATTCGGATGTGGACAGTCTTGATTGGCATTGGTAAAATTGTCAACCACCCGCACTGTAACTCCTCTGCACAATTGACTCACCTACAGTTAACGCTTGACGTCCTGGTGTTGGGAGTAATTGTTACCTCTTCAACTCAGTCAACCAGTGAAGTAAAAACTGCTTCTTAAGTATGCACTCGAAGATGATATATTAGATGATAAATGAGCAAGATTAATGCTTGGAACATGCGGTTGATGGACTCGTGTCCCTTCATATTGTAGATCGTATGCTTGATGAGGTTTGGAATGTGCGGCATGCAACGACTCATGAAATCGATAAGGATTTCTGTGGATTTCCATGTGACAATTTAAAGCCATGATACATGACCTTGTACTAATCGATTGATTAAAGGATGGGTTGTTGTTGTAATGTGCCATTAACCACTAATACCCCATTTTTAGACTTGTTCCATAGTTTTCCCAATGACTCGTTTCTTGGTTTTGTTCATGCAATACATGGTAGAAGTTGATGGAGGATAAATAACTTTCTTCTTGCTTGTTACTGTCCAAAATTGAAGCTAAGGGGTAGTCTTCTAGATTTGAGTTATGCACCATATGATTTTTAACGAGTTTGGAATCTCCGATTAGTGTAATTGATGCACACTAATTCCTTTAGTCACTTCGAGCCCTTTCCACAATGCTAAGCTAGCTTTTTCCCTATTGGTCGAAAAAATACCAAGACCCCAAACATAATATGTTTCAGTTTTTCCTCCAGAATCCATAATAATCCATAATAATCCCCTTACACTTATCACCCCAACTTTCAACTAAAAACTTTAAGATATATATATATATATATATATATAGTTTCACATAAATATTTATTAACTCTTAAAATTTAATAACTAAATATTCCTATGGTTAATAAATAACAATCTTCACACTCCTATTGAAAGTGTATAATAATTGTGTGACCTCCATAATTTGACACTAGGTGATGTATTTAGGTGAGAGTCTACCGTTGTTGTATAAAAGATTGCTTTGAAGCTATTCCATGTGTTTAGTTAGATGTACATTTAATATATTAGAATAATATTTTTGGAAAATGGATAAAGGATGAGACGATTTATGAATTTTAAAAGATAATAACTAAAGCTGTAAGGTTCCAAGGTACATTGTTACTTAAGCTTTCAACTTAACCACCATCGATGGTTTGAAATACAAAATTGATAAAAATAAAAAAAATTATATAGTATTTCACACATTCAATTCCGTTTAGTTTTGTTTATTTATAAATATTACAATTATAATTTTACAAGCTTTTATGTTTGTATTTATAATTAAACACAATTTATTTATAATCAAACATTCAATGGATAAACACTTTATTTATAATTAAACTTGTAATTTTATCAACACAAAACAGATCACTAGAGCAAGACATCACCACTGCAGTGGCACTTTTGTTTAGATCGCTTCTGAATTTGAGTATTGTCTTTCTTCCTATGCATGAAAACACACACACACACACACACACACACACACACAAGAAAAAAAAATTAAGGATGCTTTTACCGGTCATACACCGTAGGAGTTGTACCCGATGGGGATGTTACAGTGAGGAAGATCATGTTTTCATGATGGTGTCGTGCCCTTACGCGGGGTTGGATTAGTGAGGATGTCTCAACATCCTATTCATAGTGGATGAGCCACTAGACAATAAAGGTAAGATTGAAATTAATCTTGTACTTTCATTTTATTGTCTTACTTAATTCGAATAAATTTTATTCTAGCATGTTCTTTAACGTATTTTATTAAATTTTTAAATGAAATTGTTGACTAATTATTAACTTGTGTTATATTTTGCAGATGTTGGCACATTTTCTAGGGACATGCCTCCTCCCTCCCCACCTGATGCATATGTGGAGATGGCTGAGGCTGTGGCGGGTCAAGGTCCTTAGCTGCATATACCACTCGACATGAGATGTAGGTCATATCTCAGATATAGTGTTAGGTAGCTAGAGAGGCAGTGGAGGCCATCTAATGTAAGGTGGACTAGGTCCACTATATTATTAAATAAGGCCCACTATGGTAGTTATATATAATAAATGGGCAGTTATATATAATAAATGTAAGAGGACTTCTTAGAAGGTTCTTCTTTTAAAAGATTCCTCCTCTAGAATGTTCTTAGGTGATGGTATCACTCTATAAAGGGATTAAAGAAATGTAATGGGATATGAAGAAAAGTATTTTATTTGAAGTGGTAGTTTAATATGAGTATGCCCCCTCGGAGTCAAGTGAACAGGAGATGATACCTTCCATAATAGGATCCATTATATGGTGTTTCCCTACCTTAAGGGGTTTCTTGTAATAAAAGTGTGGATTCGCCTACATTTCTCTGTGGATCTATTATGTATTAAGTATTTTTGGTGACTATATTTGTAAATCTACTCAAGTACTTAACAATTCATATCAGAGCACTTTCCTTGGCAGGCATTGTGGGAAAATAATTTTATTTTTTTTGTAGATTCATTTTTTCGGAGAAGAAAAAAAAAAGGGTCACAACATTTCAGATGATTTATGTAGGTTTTTATGCAAAAATTTGCAAAAACTGGTTGTATATCTGATTTCCTCTCAAATAAACACCCAAGTTAAAAAAACAATCATATCAAATGGAGTCTGGGAAGTAAAGTTATTTGCATTTTCAAATCTACAATTTTCAATGTTTTTTCGATAGATGGTCGTGTGAAATTTCTGATTTTTGTAGAAGTTGGGGCTAAATTTTTCAAAAACAAATTGCATATCTGAGTTCCTCTCACAATGTCACCCAATTTAAGAAAAAAATGTCCAAATTGGAGCTCTGGAAGTGAAGATATTGTTGATTTTAAATCAACCATTTTTGGGGGGGTTTCATGACAACGACGTGACTGCAGAGTTCATAACTTTTCACAGGGTGTCGATATTGCTACCAGATCAATGTAATTGGATAAATAATTTTAAGATATTTATTTTGGTATATTATATGTAGTGTTTCCGATGGATATTGACTCTCAATTCATGGCAACCATCAAGACAACAATTCAAGAGTTCAAAGTTGAAATGCAACATATTCAAGAGAAACTTATTGAAGAGCTCAAAGTTGAAATACAACATATTCAAGATTAATGTATTCAAGAGTCCAAAATTTTAAGGCATACTATGGACAAATATAATAAATAAAGATATGTTTGGTATGATTTAGAGGCCGATTGTGATGATTGGTATATGGATAGTTGTCATTTTTGGGATGATAATTATTTTCATCTTTTATTTGATGACTTTACTCCACCTTCTGTAGATAACATCAATATGAAAAATAAAGAGCCATTTATGATTACTAGTGTCCATCATGCATATTATACAGTGGTATTATTGCTTCCAGATTCAACTATGACCCTTTCCCACTATGTGGATGGATCTTTTTATTTAGATCCACATGACATGTGTCAGTGTTTGGAGCATCATTTTCAGTTGGTTATTGGGTTTTGATACCTTCTGCATGGAGTTCACATGAGAACTCGAACACAAGACCCTATTTTACAAGGGTGGTTGGACTACTTCATCATGGTGGCTTTCATTTCTACATGGGACCATGGTTCTGTAGTCTACTTCAACACTATGGTCCACACTTATCCATGGGATCCTGGTATATGGTTGTACACCCTCATAACAAGCATTGAGGACAACGGTTTCATAAGGGGGATGGAATTTGAGGTAGCTAGAGAGGTAGTGGAGGCCATCCAATGTAAGGTGGAATAGGTCCATTATATTATTAAATAAGGCCCACTATGGTAGTTAGATATAATAAATGTAAGAGGACTTCTTAGAAGGTTCTGCTTCTAGAAGATTCCTCCTCTAGAATTTTCTTACGTGATGGTAGCACTATATAAATGGGTTCAAGCAATGTAATGGAATATGAAGAGAAGTATTGTATTTTAAGTGGTAGCTCAATAGGAGGATTCCCTCTCAAAGAGGCAAGTGAACAGGAGAGGATCCCTTACATAATATGATTCATTGTATGGTGTTTCCATACCTCAAGGGTTTTCTTATAATAAAAGTGTGGTTTCTTCTATATTTCTCTATGGATCTATTATGTATTCAGTATTTGTGGTGATTATATTTGTATATCTACTCGGGTACTTAACATATAATATGGAGGTGTATGACAGACTGAGTGTAGTTTTGGTTGGCGTAGGAGTCCGCCCTGTCTAGATGAGAGAGATTAGGGCTGACTTTGATCTTTTGCATCTTTGGATAGAATTGTTGCACAATATGACTTCTCTTATGCATCATATCATTGTATCTTCCAGGTTACTAGTAGGGATGATAGATGACACCTTGTCCAACACTGATCATGATGAGGGTGGTGATGATCATCATCATGGTGGTGATGAAGATACTTTTTCTTCAGTACCTCCTCCTAGTCCTCCTTTGGGTGATGGAAACGCTTATGCTTTAGTACCTCCTCCTCCTCCTTCGAGTGATGATGTTGATCAGGGTGCGGGTGATCATGGAGATGTTGCAGATAAGGGTGGTGATTGTGCTTCTTCTTCATTACCACCTCCTCCTCATCCTCCTACACCTCCTCCTCCTCCTTCACCTCTCTCGGATGAGCATGGTGCATCACCTATTCTTCCACAGCATGCTTCGCCTGAGAGACTACGACTACATATTTAGTTATAGCAATTATTTTTATTATGGACCAGATATGTACATTATAGCAGTTATGCTACTTTTTCATATATCTAACATCAACCTAAACATAAACTTACAAATTAAGTACATCAACATCAACATATAAATTAGGTACACCAACATGAACAAAAAAAAATGGTATATATATAACATTTTTTTGTTCATGTTGATGTACCTAATTTATATGTTGATGTTGATGTACTTAATTTATATGTTTATGTTGATGTTGATGTTAGGTCATGTTAAATTATATTAATCTTCAACCTTGCTTTGTATCACAATTTTAAAAACTAAAATATCAAGTTTATCATTGTTTTGTAGCTAAGAGGTCTTGAAAAGAAAATCAGTTATAAAAAAGGGTAAAGATATGTCTTACGCTATTAATTAAAATTTGGTAAAGTTAAAAGTAAATTATATAAATTTTCAGCCTTACTTTGTATCACAATTTTACAAACTAGTTTACTTGAAAGTACAATGTGAGAATTGGTCCTTATTTCAAAAATATTGTTTTTGTTCATAAGTTCATAATGGACAATTAAACATAGTTATGATAAGCTCAATTAACTTTTATAAAATATTTGTGATATTTTAACTTCCTCTTACTTGTAATTTGGTCGTATTGTTTTATATTCCCATAATTAAAACAAGTCTCAAAATCTTTAATTCAACATTTTTTTACTGTACTATAAGGATGCATGAATATCAAACTTAACCAAGAAAAGAAAATAAGTTATAAAAAAGGGTAAATATATGTCTTATGTTATTAATTAAAGTTTGTGTAAGTTAAAAGTAAATTATATTAATCTTCAACCTTACTTGGTATCACAATTTTACAAACTAGTTTACTTGAAAGTGTGATGTGAGAATTTGTCCTTATTTTGAGAATATTTCTTTTGTTCATAAGTTCATAATGAATAATTAAAAATAGTTATGTTAAGCTCATTTAAAAATTATAAAATCTTTGTGATATTTTAATTTCCTCTTAATTGTAATTTGGTCATATTTTTTTATATTTCCATAATTAATACAAGTCTCAAATTTTCTATATCAAATTTGTTTTACTATACTATAAGGATGCATGAATGTCAAACTTAATAAATATTTTATTTATTAAAAATACATGGGACATCACCTTCTTTGAAATACCAAGAAGGACCAGCATCTCCTCTACTTTGTTTTCTTGGCCAATGTTTCTTTTTAGTTTTTGAAGAAATAAGATCTCTCTTGATCACAACCAATGTGTCACTTTATTTCAATGATATGTTCCTCCATAAAGAAGATGATTTTTTTTTAAATATATGCATGGGATATAGTAAGTGGGAATTCTTAATATACTCCCAATATGGGATCTCATAAAAGATAGATTTCCTTTTCATCCCAATGAGAAATTTCTCAACATAGGTGTCAATGAATTCTGGATCATCAAACATAGGCTCCCCATTTGAATAGGACATTTTTTTAATATCCTTATCCTTATCTCTCTCATATTCTCTAAGACATTCTAGTGGTGTCATTATTGCAAGCCTTTGGGTTATCTATGGTTTACCATTGAAAGCAGATGTTTCTCTTCTATAAGGGTCTTCTTCTGGGAGGAATGCCCTCGAGCAGTCGTACACTGTCTTTCGTAGTTGGTTGGACCACATAGCCTTAAAATAAGGTCCACAACATTTACATCCATGCTAGTCTTTAGTTACAATACCTACGAAATTATTTTATACATAGCACGTTAGAATTTAAGAATAAAACGTCAATCATAGCAAATTAAATATGTAAATAAATATTGTTAAGTATATAAACAAATCAATAAAAATGTTAATTACCAGAGCAAACTCCTAAGCCTGGATAATCATGTGTGGTGTAAGCACATATTCCATACAACGCAAAACTTCTCTCTATTGTGATGGGTTTTGATACATAGTATACATGCATTCCTTCCCGTAGTTCCTTCAATTCATCTCCCAATGGGTGTAGGCAAACATCCATATTCTTCACCTGTCTTCTACCAAGGACTATAAGAGACAACATAAGATGTTCATTCTTTATGGACAACCATGGGGGATATTGTTATTGATCACTACTATAGGCCAAACATAATAGTTGGCTTTTTGGAGGGAATGTGGATTCACATCATCCATTGGTATACTGAATCGTAGCCTTCGTACTTCATCCTAGAATTTTTCTGGCCATGTATCCTTTATATGCTTCATGGCTATTGAATCTGTTGGGATTCACATAACTTCTGACTCACTTCTATGTGAATCATGCCATCCCTACAACATAGAAAATTGTTTGCAACGAAAGATCCTTTGAATCCTTGGGATTATAAGCATGTGCCTCAATATCTTATG
Organism: Picea engelmannii; assembly: GCA_009831015.1. Taxonomy (NCBI): domain Eukaryota; kingdom Viridiplantae; phylum Streptophyta; class Pinopsida; order Pinales; family Pinaceae; genus Picea; species Picea engelmannii. Next base: position 70,259 of record ML822660.1, on the reverse strand, counting down.
ACGAGGACCATGCAATTTACCATTTTTATTTGATTTATGGTACCTATCATGCCCACATTTTGGACATTTTTCTTTGTCTACATATTCTCCTCTATATAGAATACAATCATTCATACATGTATGATATGATATATACTCAACACCCAACATTTTCAACAACTGCTTTGCCTCTTCGCAACTACCTGGAAAAACTTTATCACTAGGAAGAACCTTATCTTTGAATATCCTTCAGTCAATGGGAAATAGAAATGTACAACATCATTTAACGTTTATAAAATAAACCATTTCTAATGTTGATTGTGTGACAAGATTTCTCAAAAATCAATATAAGGCACTTATTGGTCAATTACCTCAATATTGTTGAGAAACATGCGTTTGAAATGCCAAAATTTTCTTTCACGTTGTACAGTAAAATTGTGCTCTCAAGTTGGGTAGAATTTGACCGGGGATTAGGTCCAAAGAGAGGGGTGGTGGAAGTAGATTTTAAGCTTTCGAAAATGGTATCATTGATATGAGCATCATCCACTATCTCATCATTATGGAATGCGTCTAACAACATTGTCTCCATGGAATTCGTATCCTGTGAGTAATCATCCATGCCAACCTCTTTTTGATTGTCTCCATTTCCGACTTCTGAAGAACTAATAGTATTGTTGTAATCATTCCTAATTGGTGAATCTGGATGTAGTGGGAATTGAATAAGTGGTTGATTCAACAATTCCTGGTATGCTTCCTCTCTAAGTTGTGATCTCATTGCATCCTTCTCTTGGCTTGACATTGTTTTTGGGTGCAACGAAAGATGGTAGTTAGGTAGTTCATCATCATAAGAATACTAAATTAAAAAATATTGAACATTAGTACATGGATGATATTAGTAAGAAAAATGAAATAATTTGTTTTTTAAAATTACATTATACCAAACAATTATTACAATCGTCAACCAAGGATTTTGGTTGGAAGATGGAATGTCACAATTGGCAGGGTAAAGCAGTTGTCCATTTTCATCTACCAACTACTTATGGTATGTTGCTCATGATAAGGCCTTCCGACGTTTTTGAACCAGTACTGGAATATTTTCTGCATCTGAACTCGATTTTGAATCAGGATCCTACAAATTTGGATACATTTTTATTCAGATTGACATGGATAAAAACAAATTCAATGAGATAATCAAAAAATAAATAAAATAAGTTAAACTTATTGGATATGGAAAGAGAGAACTCAACGATAGAATTTGAGCAATATGGAATGGGTTGAAATTTGACGAATTGGCCATTTGAGCATATAATAAGGTTTCCTCCCTGTATTTCAACAAAATTAACAATAATTTTTCATGTAAATATCTAAAATAAATTTCAAGGACCATACCACAATCTGAGTTTGAATATAGTTTTGAAACCATTTTTTAAGAATAAGGAGACATAAAACGTAAAATGTATACTGAAGTATTGCAATTCATGTGAATTCATCCTAAAATATAATTTGAGATGAATATACTATTTTATGTGCAAATAAAAGTTCAAATAACTTTTAAAAGCATAAAAGTGTGCTTATAAACCACAAACACACTGGTGCACATATTAATAATAAGAACCATTGTGTTGAAAAATCAACCACACAGTGTTTCTAGATTTTGTTAATAAAAAAAAGTTATATGTCGTCGGTGCATCAAATAATATGGATGCACCGATGCCTAATGTAATATGTTCACAATGATGCATCTTACATAAACGCATTGTCGTGCTGAAAAAAGTTAAAAAAAAAACACGATTTTTTTAAACAATTAAAAAAAGAACAGAAATTGAATTTCATAGAGACATTTAAATACTAAAAAGATATTCACTATTTCATTATTTTGTAAAATTTTGCAAGCGAGAGACTTGGAAGAGAGACATATGGAGGAACATTGTGGATGAGCAGAATACTTTGGAACCATAATATTATTCAAAATATGAGAATTTGAAGGGTATGGTGATTCACTCTAAATCATTTTCATAAAGTTTTTTTAATATTAAGAAGGTATTCAATATTTTCATTATTTTTCCAAAATTTATAGGAGACAGATTTGGAAGAGAGACACATCGGGGAGAACTGTGGAGGAGAAGAATACTTTGGAACAACATAAATATTCAAAAAAACATGATTTGAAGGGTATGATGATTCATTCAAAACCCTACATTCAGAAAAAATAAAATAAAAAAATGCATACTTAGCTTAAACCCTTGTTTTTTGTTTCTTTTATGAATGCAAAATTTCACCCTAGAGTTTAACTCCCTCTATCACTTCTTAATTAGAGCTTTTCATTTTAGGTATTTTAGATCTAATGGGTTTGTTTTTCTATATATAAGTGTTTGGATTTTGATGCAAATGGACCACTTATTGCATCGGATACCAAACACAGTTGGCCCTCTGCCATTTTCTTTCTTATTTTTTTAAACGATTTCCAATTTGACGTTTTTAAAACGTTTTCTGCTTTTCCGGTGCCCCTTTTCAACCTAAACACACCAGTGCGTTTATGTATAAAGAATGCACTGATTAAGTCACATTAAAAAAAAAATATGGTGCATAAAAAAAATTATCGTTGATGTTCTCATCTAAACAACAAAGAAAATACTCACACAAGTTTTTTTAATTTTTTTAATTTTTTTTTCTATGTGTTTCTAAGTTTAGTGTAGCTCGAGCACTAACAAAAGTTCCAATGAAGAATGATGACCAATATATTTGGATAACAATCCAAGTTTCAATTGTGTTATTTTGAAATAATTTTCTATGAAAATTAGACATTTTTATTTAATGTAATGGACATAGTGTCCCAATTGAAAGACAAGGGATTACTGATATGTTTCCCATTTTGTATGACAAAGATGACGCACTTATTCATATAATAAAATATGTTTTAATTTATTCTATTGTGTTCTCCAATGTCATTGTGAAATGTTACATCACTGATTAAATATATGGATGAATAAGTATTATAATGAAGAGATGAAAAATATGATGATATAACAAATTAATCCAAATATCATATCCAAATTCACTAATCAAAATATAAGAAATATGAAATTTTTTGATAAATAATGGAATTAAAAAATAACAATAATTTAAATATCATGGGTCGATGTTCCTCAGTGTATTTTAATTATTATTCTCATATGTGCATTTAATATTAAAAATCACCGGTGTGTTTCATATGAAATTTGCACCGATGTTTTTATGTAATCAATTAACATTGGTTTCAACATTAATTTAATACCACAAAATTATATTAAAAATTTGTTCATTGGTGTGTTAATATTATATGAAACACCGGTGCATATGTGTTTTGATATGAACAGATGTTATTGTGTTATTGATAAGCATCAGGGCTTGTTTTTTACTGAAAAGCACCGATACTTTTCAACTTTAATGCACGGGGGTGTTCTTCCATGTAACGCATCGATGCATATTATTTGATACATCATTAATGCCTTCTTATTAATAACACACCAATGCGTTCTATGCAGAAAGCCCCGGTGCTTAATTATTTTTAACTGTCCTGGTGCATTTTGATGGTAACGCCCTGGTGCTTACACGACAAACCCCCCAGTGCTTCTACTACACATGCCCCGATGCTTAAATATTTTACTTCCCTGGTGCTTTCATATTTTATGGTCTGGATGCTTGAAGTTAAGTGTACAACACTGGTGTCGTATGTGTATGTACGCATCAGTGCTTGTGCCTTATACAAACACGTTGATTTGCAAACATACGCTAACACCTTCGACCACCCATTTTTTTTAGTTATAATCAACTTTCATTATAGTATCCGCAAAAATATCCGCTATTGATAAAATAATTTGTAGTGGAGGTTTTTTTGATAATTTTTGCCAATTTTGTAACACTAGAAACCTCTATTATAACCTCCGCTAAAAGGTATTTTCTTTGTAGTTCTCACTTCCACCCAAAGGATGCTTCACAACCTCCATGGAACTCTGCACAATGCACTTTACCTTCTCCCCCGCCTGTATAAAATCAATTCAAACTCCAGTCATTTCAATATATTGGAAATGAAAATAAGCTTTCAAATTCATTGTTATCTTGTTCAAATAAAAAATCTCCACTTTCTAATAAAATAATCAACCTATTGCAAGGAAGAGCAGGTTCCTTCCTTCCCCTGTTAAGATTTCTCCTTGGCAGTTTGAGTGGCATGAGGGACCTTTTTCATTCTCGATTGACCAAATCCCTTGGTCGTCATGTTGAATATAACAACAATAACCAAGTTGATCCTTCGTAGTTTCAGTTTGGTAGGGACCCCACTACCATGCAACACTTGTCTTCTTTTAATCCATCTCAAATTAAAATAAAATAAATTGTAATCAAGTTGATGTACTAAACTATTGAAAAGTCGTAGGTAATTACAAAACCTTTCCTAGTATCCTTTATTGAATGCATAACAACATAGAGTTGAAGTGGTGTACAATTGAAAGCACAGTCAAAAGAAAATTATTCAAAAGAGAATTATTCAAATTTTGAAAATTCTTCAAATCTACAACCATTAAAAATTACACAATCAAGCTGTTTTCTTAAATATTTTTTGTTTTACATACTTTCCTACAAATAAAAATCCGAAATAGACTCCTTTGGGGGGTGTCATTGTTGAATAAGCGACTTACCCTTCCATTCAAAGTTCTACGCCCCATCCATGCAAAGTCATGTGGACACTTGTTTCAACAATTGTATTGTGAAATCATTTATTTATCCCTGCACATTTCATTTGTTACCAAGTAGAAAATGTTGTTTACAAATGTTTCATCAGTATATTATGTATTTACATGGATTTTTAAAATACATTATTTAAATATGAGTTATTATAATTATTTATTTTATCTAATTAATTATTAAATTTTAATAGTTTTATAATAATATTATAAATTAAAATTTTCAAATAATTGTATTATTTAATTTATTTATTTTTAAACAATTATATGAAAA